>WOVY01012869.1:0-296424 GCA_013436015.1 Rhipicephalus annulatus | reverse complement strand
TTGAAATGCGCCTAATGAGACGACGCGTTGCAGAAGCTAATGCGTAGCCCACTTTTATGATGCATTGCTTCCCTTTATCGCTCCCAGAGGGCAATACTACCCCGCTGACCATGAGCACTGCGTGAGGAAAGTGTGATATTTTTAAGGCGCGTTTGTAAAGCTTACCGATTGTGTTGGAGCATTGACCAAATTGCCCTTTCCAATGAAAATGCGCCTAATGAGACGACGCGTTGCAGAAGCTAATGCGTAGCCCACTTTTATGATGCATTGCTTCCCTTTATCGCTCCCAGAGGGCAATACTACCCCGCTGACCATGAGCACTGCGTGAGGAAAGTGTGATTTTAAGGCGCGTTTGTAAAGCTTACCGATTGTGTTGGAGCATTGACCAAATTGCCCCTTTCCAATTGAAAATGCGCCTAATTGAGACGACGCGTTGCAGAAGCTAATGCGCAGCCCACTTTTATGATGCATTGCTTCCCTTTATCGCTCCCAGAGGGCAATACTACCCCCGCTGACCATGAGCACTGCGTGAGGAAAGTGTGATATTTTTAAGGCGCGTTTTGTAAAGCTTACGATTGTGTTAGGAGCATTGACCCAAATTGCCCCTTTCCAATGAAAATGCGCCTAATGAGACGACGCGTTGCAGAAGCTAATGCGCAGCCCACTTTTATGATGCATTGCTTCCCTTTATCGCTCCCAGAGGGCAATACTACCCCGCGCTGACCATGAGCACTGCGTGAGGAAGTGTGATATTTTTAAGGCGCGTTTGTAAAGCTTACCGATTGTGTTAGAGCATTGACCAAATTGCCCCTTCCAATTGAAAATGCTGCCTAATGAGATGACGCGTTGCAAGAAGCTAATGCGTAGCCCACTTTTATGATGCATTGCTTCCCTTTATCGCTCCCAGAGGGCAATACTACCCCGCTGACCATGAGCACTGCGTGAGGAAAGTGTGATATTTTTAAGGCGCGTTTGTAAAGCTTACCGATTGTGTTAGAGCATTGACCAAATTGCCCCTTTCCAATTGAAAATGCGCCTAATGAGATGACGCGTTGCAGAAGCTAATGCGCAGCCCACTTTTATGATGCATTGCTTCCCTTTATCGCTCCCAGAGGGCGATACTACCCCGCTGACCATGAGCACTGCGTGAGGAAAGTGTGATATTTTTAAGGCGCGTTTGTAAAGCTTACCGATTGTGTTGGAGCATTGACCAAATTGCCCCTTTCCAATTGAAAATGCGCCTAATGAGACGACGCGTTGCAGAAGCTAATGCGTAGCCCACTTTTATGATGCATTGCTTCCCTTTATCGCTCCCAGAGGGCGATACTACCCCGCTGACCATGAGCACTGCATGAGGAAAGTGTGATATTTTTAAGGCGCGTTTGTAAAGCTTACCGATTGTGTTAGAGCATTGACCAAATTGCCCCTTTCCAATTGAAAATGCGCCTAATGAGACGACGCGTTGCAGAAGCTAATGCGTAGCCCACTTTTATGATGCATTGCTTCCCTTTATCGCTCCCAGAGGGCGATACTACCCCGCTGACCATGAGCACTGCGTGAGGAAAGTGTGATATTTTTAAGGCGCGTTTGTAAAGCTTACCGATTGTGTTGGAGCATTGACCAAAGTGCACCTTTCCAATGGAAAATGTGCCTAATGAGATGACGCGTTGCAGAAGCTAATGCGTAGCCCACTTTTATGATGCATTGCTTCCCTTTATCGCTCCCAGAGGGCGATACTACCCCGCTGACCATGAGCACTGCGTGAGGAAAGTGTGATATTTTTAAGGCGCGTTTGTAAAGCTTACCGATTGTGTTAGAGCATTGACCAAATTGCCCCTTTCCAATTGAAAATGCGCCTAATGAGATGACGCGTTGCAGAAGCTAATGCGCAGCCCACTTTTATGATGCATTGCTTCCCTTTATCGCTCCCAGAGGGCGATACTACCCCGCTGACCATGAGCACTGCGTGAGGAAAGTGTGATATTTTTAAGGCGCGTTTGTAAAGCTTACCGATTGTGTTGGAGCATTGACCAAAGTGCACCTTTCCAATGGAAAATGTGCCTAATGAGACGACGCGTTGCAGAAGCTAATGCGTAGCCCACTTTTATGATGCATTGCTTCCCTTTATCGCTCCCAGAGGGCGATACTACCCCGCTGACCATGAGCACTGCGTGAGGAAAGTGTGATATTTTTAAGGCGCGTTTGTAAAGCTTACCGATTGTGTTGGAGCATTGACCAAATTGCCCCTTTCCAATTGAAAATGCGCCTAATGAGATGACGCGTTGCAGAAGCTAATGCGCAGCCCACTTTTATGATGCATTGCTTCCCTTTATCGCTCCCAGAGGGCGATACTACCCCGCTGACCATGAGCACTGCGTGAGGAAAGTGTGATATTTTTAAGGCGCGTTTGTAAAGCTTACCGATTGTGTTGGAGCATTGACCAAATTGCCCCTTTCCAATTGAAAATGCGCCTAATGAGACGACGCGTTGCAGAAGCTAATGCGTAGCCCACTTTTATGATGCATTGCTTCCCTTTATCGCTCCCAGAGGGCGATACTACCCCGCTGACCATGAGCACTGCGTGAGGAAAGTGTGATATTTTTAAGGCGCGTTTGTAAAGCTTACCGATTGTGTTAGAGCATTGACCAAATTGCCCCTTTCCAATTGAAAATGCGCCTAATGAGACGACGCGTTGCAGAAGCTAATGCGTAGCCCACTTTTATGATGCATTGCTTCCCTTTATCGCTCCCAGAGGGCGATACTACCCCGCTGACCATGAGCACTGCGTGAGGAAAGTGTGATATTTTTAAGGCGCGTTTGTAAAGCTTACCGATTGTGTTGGAGCATTGACCAAAGTGCACCTTTCCAATGGAAAATGTGCCTAATGAGATGACGCGTTGCAGAAGCTAATGCGTAGCCCACTTTTATGATGCATTGCTTCCCTTTATCGCTCCCAGAGGGCGATACTACCCCGCTGACCATGAGCACTGCGTGAGGAAAGTGTGATATTTTTAAGGCGCGTTTGTAAAGCTTACCGATTGTGTTAGAGCATTGACCAAATTGCCCCTTTCCAATTGAAAATGCGCCTAATGAGATGACGCGTTGCAGAAGCTAATGCGCAGCCCACTTTTATGATGCATTGCTTCCCTTTATCGCTCCCAGAGGGCGATACTACCCCGCTGACCATGAGCACTGCGTGAGGAAAGTGTGATATTTTTAAGGCGCGTTTGTAAAGCTTACCGATTGTGTTGGAGCATTGACCAAAGTGCACCTTTCCAATGGAAAATGTGCCTAATGAGACGACGCGTTGCAGAAGCTAATGCGTAGCCCACTTTTATGATGCATTGCTTCCCTTTATCGCTCCCAGAGGGCGATACTACCCCGCTGACCATGAGCACTGCGTGAGGAAAGTGTGATATTTTTAAGGCGCGTTTGTAAAGCTTACCGATTGTGTTGGAGCATTGACCAAATTGCCCCTTTCCAATTGAAAATGCGCCTAATGAGATGACGCGTTGCAGAAGCTAATGCGCAGCCCACTTTTATGATGCATTGCTTCCCTTTATCGCTCCCAGAGGGCGATACTACCCCGCTGACCATGAGCACTGCGTGAGGAAAGTGTGATATTTTTAAGGCGCGTTTGTAAAGCTTACCGATTGTGTTAGAGCATTGACCAAATTGCCCCTTTCCAATTGAAAATGCGCCTAATGAGACGACGCATTGCAGAAGCTAATGCGTAGCCCACTTTTATGATGCATTGCTTCCCTTTATCGCTCCCAGAGGGCGATACTACCCCGCTGACCATGAGCACTGCGTGAGGAAAGTGTGATATTTTTAAGGCGCGTTTGTAAAGCTTACCGATTGTGTTAGAGCATTGACCAAATTGCCCCTTTCCAATTGAAAATGTGCCTAATGAGATGACGCGTTGCAGAAGCTAATGCGTAGCCCACTTTTATGATGCATTGCTTCCCTTTATCGCTCCCAGAGGGCAATACTACCCCGCTGACCATGAGCACTGCGTGAGGAAAGTGTGATATTTTTAAGGCGCGTTTGTAAAGCTTACCGATTGTGTTAGAGCATTGACCAAATTGCCCCTTTCCAATTGAAAATGCGCCTAATGAGATGACGCGTTGCAGAAGCTAATGCGCAGCCCACTTTTATGATGCATTGCTTCCCTTTATCGCTCCCAGAGGGCAATACTACCCCGCTGACCATGAGCACTGCGTGAGGAAAGTGTGATATTTTTAAGGCGCGTTTGTAAAGCTTACCGATTGTGTTAGAGCATTGACCAAATTGCCCCTTTCCAATTGAAAATGCGCCTAATGAGACGACGCGTTGCAGAAGCTAATGCGTAGCCCACTTTTATGATGCATTGCTTCCCTTTATCGCTCCCAGAGGGCAATACTACCCCGCTGACCATGAGCACTGCGTGAGGAAAGTGTGATATTTTTAAGGCGCGTTTGTAAAGCTTACCGATTGTGTTAGAGCATTGACCAAATTGCCCCTTTCCAATTGAAAATGCGCCTAATGAGACGACGCGTTGCAGAAGCTAATGCGTAGCCCACTTTTATGATGCATTGCTTCCCTTTATCGCTCCCAGAGGGCAATACTGCCCCGCTGACCATGAGCACTGCGTGAGGAAAGTGTGATATTTTTAAGGCGCGTTTGTAAAGCTTACCGATTGTGTTAGAGCATTGACCTAATTGCCCCTTTCCAATTGAAAATGCGCCTAATGAGACGACGCGTTGCAGAAGCTAATGCGTAGCCCACTTTTATGATGCATTGCTTCCCTTTATCGCTCCCAGAGGGCGATACTACCCCGCTGACCATGAGCACTGCGTGAGGAAAGTGTGATATTTTTAAGGAGCGTTTGTAAAGCTTACCGATTGTGTTAGAGCATTGACCAAATTGCCCCTTTCCAATTGAAAATGCGCCTAATGAGACGACGCGTTGCAGAAGCTAATGCGCAGCCCACTTTTATGATGCATTGCTTCCCTTTATCGCTCCCAGAGGGCAATACTACCCCGCTGACCATGAGCACTGCGTGAGGAAAGTGTGAGATTTTCAAGGCGCGTTTGTAAAGCTTAGCGATTGTGTTGGAGCATTGACCAAATTGCCCCTTTCCAATTGAAAATGCGCCTAATGAGACGACGCGTTGCAGAAGCTAATGCGTAGCCCACTTTTATGATGCATTGCTTCCCTTTATCGCTCCCAGAGGGCGATACTACCCCCGCTGACCATGAGCACTGCGTGAGGAAAGTGTGATATTTTTAAGGAGCGTTTGTAAAGCTTACCGATTGTGTTAGAGCATTGACCAAATTGCCCCTTTCCAATTGAAAATGCGCCTAATGAGACGACGCGTTGCAGAAGCTAATGCGCAGCCCACTTTTATGATGCATTGCTTCCCTTTATCGCTCCCAGAGGGCAATACTACCCCGCTGACCATGAGCACTGCGTGAGGAAAGTGTGAGATTTTCAAGGCGCGTTTGTAAAGCTTAGCGATTGTGTTGGAGCATTGACCAAATTGCCCCTTTCCAATTGAAAATGCGCCTAATGAGACGACGCGTTGCAGAAGCTAATGCGCAGCCCACTTTTATGATGCATTGCTTCCCTTTATCGCTCCCAGAGGGCAATACTACCCCGCTGACCATGAGCACTGCGTGAGGAAAGTGTGAGATTTTCAAGGCGCGTTTGTAAAGCTTAGCGATTGTGTTGGAGCATTGACCAAATTGCCCCTTTCCAATTGAAAATGCGCCTAATGAGACGACGCGTTGCAGAAGCTAATGCGCAGCCCACTTTTATGATGCATTGCTTCCCTTTATCGCTCCCAGAGGGCAATACTACCCCGCTGACCATGAGCACTGCGTGAGGAAAGTGTGAGATTTTCAAGGCGCGTTTGTAAAGCTTAGCGATTGTGTTGGAGCATTGACCAAATTGCCCCTTTCCAATTGAAAATGCGCCTAATGAGACGACGCGTTGCAGAAGCTAATGCGTAGCCCACTTTTATGATGCATTGCTTCCCTTTATCGCTCCCAGAGGGCGATACTACCCCGCTGACCATGAGCACTGCGTGAGGAAAGTGTGATATTTTTAAGGAGCGTTTGTAAAGCTTACCGATTGTGTTAGAGCATTGACCAAATTGCCCCTTTCCAATTGAAAATGCGCCCATTGAGACGACGCGTTGCAGAAGCTAATGCGCAGCCCACTTTTATGATGCATTGCTTCCCTTTATCGCTCCCAGAGGGCAATACTACCCCGCTGACCATGAGCACTGCGTGAGGAAAGTGTGATATTTTTAAGGAGCGTTTGTAAAGCTTACCGATTGTGTTGGAGCATTGACCAAATTGCCCCTTTCCAATTAAAAATGCGCCTAATGAGACGACGCGTTGCAGAAGCTAATGCGCAGCCCACTTTTATGATGCATTGCTTCCCTTTATCGCTCCCAGAGGGCAATACTACCCCGCTGACCATGAGCACTGCGTGAGGAAAGTGTGATATTTTTAAGGAGCGTTTGTAAAGCTTACCGATTGTGTTGGAGCATTGACCAAATTGCCCCTTTCCAATTAAAAATGCGCCTAATGAGACGACGCGTTGCAGAAGCTAATGCGTAGCCCACTTTTATGATGCATTGCTTCCCTTTATCGCTCCCAGAGGGCGATACTACCCCGCTGACCATGAGCACTGCGTGAGGAAAGTGTGATATTTTTAAGGAGCGTTTGTAAAGCTTACCGATTGTGTTAGAGCATTGACCAAATTGCCCCTTTCCAATTGAAAATGCGCCCATTGAGACGACGCGTTGCAGAAGCTAATGCGCAGCCCACTTTTATGATGCATTGCTTCCCTTTATCGCTCCCAGAGGGCAATACTACCCCGCTGACCATGAGCACTGCGTGAGGGAAAGTGTGATATTTTTAAGGAGCGTTTGTAAAGCTTACCGATTGTGTTGGAGCATTGACCAAATTGCCCCTTTCCAATTAAAAAATGCGCCTAATGAGACGACGCATTGCAGAAGCTAATGCGCAGCCCACTTTTATGATGCATTGCTTCCCTTTATCGCTCCCAGAGGGCAATACTACCCCGCTGACCATGAGCACTGCGTGAGGAAAGTGTGATATTTTTAAGGAGCGTTTGTAAAGCTTACCGATTGTGTTGGAGCATTGACCAAATTGCCCCTTTCCAATTAAAAATGCGCCTAATGAGACGACGCGTTGCAGAAGCTAATGCGTAGCCCACTTTTATGATGCATTGCTTCCCTTTATCGCTCCCAGAGGGCGATACTACCCCGCTGACCATGAGCACTGCGTGAGGAAAGTGTGATATTTTTAAGGAGCGTTTGTAAAGCTTACCGATTGTGTTAGAGCATTGACCAAATTGCCCCTTTCCAATTGAAAATGCGCCCATTGAGACGACGCGTTGCAGAAGCTAATGCGCAGCCCACTTTTATGATGCATTGCTTCCCTTTATCGCTCCCAGAGGGCAATACTACCCCGCTGACCATGAGCACTGCGTGAGGAAAGTGTGATATTTTTAAGGAGCGTTTGTAAAGCTTACCGATTGTGTTAGAGCATTGACCAAATTGCCCCTTTCCAATTGAAAATGCGCCCATTGAGACGACGCGTTGCAGAAGCTAATGCGCAGCCCACTTTTATGATGCATTGCTTCCCTTTATCGCTCCCAGAGGGCAATACTACCCCGCTGACCATGAGCACTGCGTGAGGAAAGTGTGATATTTTTAAGGAGCGTTTGTAAAGCTTACCGATTGTGTTGGAGCATTGACCAAATTGCCCCTTTCCAATTAAAAATGCGCCTAATGAGACGACGCGTTGCAGAAGCTAATGCGCAGCCCACTTTTATGATGCATTGCTTCCCTTTATCGCTCCCAGAGGGCAATACTACCCCGCTGACCATGAGCACTGCGTGAGGAAAGTGTGATATTTTTAAGGAGCGTTTGTAAAGCTTACCGATTGTGTTGGAGCATTGACCAAATTGCCCCTTTCCAATTAAAAATGCGCCTAATGAGACGACGCGTTGCAGAAGCTAATGCGTAGCCCACTTTTATGATGCATTGCTTCCCTTTATCGCTCCCAGAGGGCGATACTACCCCGCTGACCATGAGCACTGCGTGAGGAAAGTGTGATATTTTTAAGGAGCGTTTGTAAAGCTTACCGATTGTGTTAGAGCATTGACCAAATTGCCCCTTTCCAATTGAAAATGCGCCCATTGAGACGACGCGTTGCAGAAGCTAATGCGCAGCCCACTTTTATGATGCATTGCTTCCCTTTATCGCTCCCAGAGGGCAATACTACCCCGCTGACCATGAGCACTGCGTGAGGAAAGTGTGATATTTTTAAGGAGCGTTTGTAAAGCTTACCGATTGTGTTAGAGCATTGACCAAATTGCCCCTTTCCAATTGAAAATGCGCCCATTGAGACGACGCGTTGCAGAAGCTAATGCGCAGCCCACTTTTATGATGCATTGCTTCCCTTTATCGCTCCCAGAGGGCAATACTACCCCGCTGACCATGAGCACTGCGTGAGGAAAGTGTGATATTTTTAAGGAGCGTTTGTAAAGCTTACCGATTGTGTTGGAGCATTGACCAAATTGCCCCTTTCCAATTAAAAATGCGCCCATTGAGACGACGCGTTGCAGAAGCTAATGCGCAGCCCACTTTTATGATGCATTGCTTCCCTTTATCGCTCCCAGAGGGCAATACTACCCCGCTGACCATGAGCACTGCGTGAGGAAAGTGTGAGATTTTCAGGGCGCGTTTGTAAAGCTTACCGATTGTGTTAGAGCATTGACCAAATTGCCCCTTTCCAATTAAAAATGCGCCCATTGAGACGACGCGTTGCAGAAGCTAATGCGCAGCCCACTTTTATGATGCATTGCTTCCCTTTATCGCTCCCAGAGGGCAATACTACCCCGCTGACCATGAGCACTGCGTGAGGAAAGTGTGATATTTTTAAGGCGCGTTTGTAAAGCTTAGCGATTGTGTTGGAGCATTGACCAAATTGCCCCTTTCCAATTAAAAATGCGCCCATTGAGACGACGCGTTGCAGAAGCTAATGCGCAGCCCACTTTTATGATGCATTGCTTCCCTTTATCGCTCCCAGAGGGCAATACTACCCCGCTGACCATGAGCACTGCGTGAGGAAAGTGTGAGATTTTCAAGGCGCGTTTGTAAAGCTTAGCGATTGTGTTGGAGCATTGACCAAATTGCCCCTTTCCAATTAAAAATGCGCCCATTGAGACGACGCGTTGCAGAAGCTAATGCGCAGCCCACTTTTATGATGCATTGCTTCCCTTTATCGCTCCCAGAGGGCAATACTACCCCGCTGACCATGAGCACTGCGTGAGGAAAGTGTGAGATTTTCAAGGCGCGTTTGTAAAGCTTAGCGATTGTGTTGGAGCATTGACCAAATTGCCCCTTTCCAATTAAAAATGCGCCCATTGAGACGACGCGTTGCAGAAGCTAATGCGCAGCCCACTTTTATGATGCATTGCTTCCCTTTATCGCTCCCAGAGGGCAATACTACCCCGCTGACCATGAGCACTGCGTGAGGAAAGTGTGAGATTTTCAGGGCGCGTTTGTAAAGCTTACCGATTGTGTTAGAGCATTGACCAAATTGCCCCTTTCCAATTAAAAATGCGCCCATTGAGACGACGCGTTGCAGAAGCTAATGCGCAGCCCACTTTTATGATGCATTGCTTCCCTTTATCGCTCCCAGAGGGCAATACTACCCCGCTGACCATGAGCACTGCGTGAGGAAAGTGTGATATTTTTAAGGAGCGTTTGTAAAGCTTACCGATTGTGTTAGAGCATTGACCAAATTGCCCCTTTCCAATTGAAAATGCGCCTAATGAGACGACGCGTTGCAGAAGCTAATGCGCAGCCCACTTTTATGATGCATTGCTTCCCTTTATCGCTCCCAGAGGGCAATACTACCCCGCTGACCATGAGCACTGCGTGAGGAAAGTGTGATATTTTTAAGGAGCGTTTGTAAAGCTTACCGATTGTGTTAGAGCATTGACCAAATTGCCCCTTTCCAATTGAAAATGCGCCTAATGAGACGACGCGTTGCAGAAGCTAATGCGCAGCCCACTTTTATGATGCATTGCTTCCCTTTATCGCTCCCAGAGGGCAATACTACCCCGCTGACCATGAGCACTGCGTGAGGAAAGTGTGAGATTTTCAAGGCGCGTTTGTAAAGCTTAGCGATTGTGTTGGAGCATTGACCAAATTGCCCCTTTCCAATTAAAAATGCGCCCATTGAGACGACGCGTTGCAGAAGCTAATGCGCAGCCCACTTTTATGATGCATTGCTTCCCTTTAGCGCTCCCAGAGGGCAATACTACCCCGCTGACCATGAGCACTGCGTGAGGAAAGTGTGAGATTTTCAAGGCGCGTTTGTAAAGCTTAGCGATTGTGTTGGAGCATTGACCAAATTGCCCCTTTCCAATTAAAAATGCGCCCATTGAGACGACGCGTTGCAGAAGCTAATGCGCAGCCCACTTTTATGATGCATTGCTTCCCTTTATCGCTCCCAGAGGGCAATACTACCCCGCTGACCATGAGCACTGCGTGAGGAAAGTGTGAGATTTTCAGGGCGCGTTTGTAAAGCTTACCGATTGTGTTAGAGCATTGACCAAATTGCCCCTTTCCAATTAAAAATGCGCCCATTGAGACGACGCGTTGCAGAAGCTAATGCGCAGCCCACTTTTATGATGCATTGCTTCCCTTTATCGCTCCCAGAGGGCAATACTACCCCGCTGACCATGAGCACTGCGTGAGGAAAGTGTGAGATTTTCAGGGCGCGTTTGTAAAGCTTACCGATTGTGTTAGAGCATTGACCAAATTGCCCCTTTCCAATTAAAAATGCGCCCATTGAGACGACGCGTTGCAGAAGCTAATGCGTAGCCCATTTTTATGATGCATTGCTTCCCTTTATCGCTCCCAGAGGGCAATACTACCCCGCTGACCATGAGCACTGCGTGAGGAAAGTGTGATATTTTTAAGGAGCGTTTGTAAAGCTTACCGATTGTGTTAGAGCATTGACCAAATTGCCCCTTTCCAATTGAAAATGCGCCTAATGAGACGACGCGTTGCAGAAGCTAATGCGCAGCCCACTTTTATGATGCATTGCTTCCCTTTATCGCTCCCAGAGGGCAATACTACCCCGCTGACCATGAGCACTGCGTGAGGAAAGTGTGATATTTTTAAGGAGCGTTTGTAAAGCTTACCGATTGTGTTGGAGCATTGACCAAATTGCCCCTTTCCAATTAAAAATGCGCCCATTGAGACGACGCGTTGCAGAAGCTAATGCGCAGCCCACTTTTATGATGCATTGCTTCCCTTTATCGCTCCCAGAGGGCAATACTACCCCGCTTACCATGAGCACTGCGTGAGGAAAGTGTGAGATTTTCAAGGCGCGTTTGTAAAGCTTACCGATTGTGTTAGAGCATTGACCAAATTGCCCCTTTCCAATTAAAAATGCGCCCATTGAGACGACGCGTTGCAGAAGCTAATGCGCAGCCCACTTTTATGATGCATTGCTTCCCTTTATCGCTCCCAGAGGGCAATACTACCCCGCTGACCATGAGCACTGCGTGAGGAAAGTGTGAGATTTTCAAGGCGCGTTTGTAAAGCTTAGCGATTGTGTTGGAGCATTGACCAAATTGCCCCTTTCCAATTGAAAATGCGCCTAATGAGACGACGCGTTGCAGAAGCTAATGCGCAGCCCACTTTTATGATGCATTGCTTCCCTTTATCGCTCCCAGAGGGCAATACTACCCCGCTGACCATGAGCACTGCGTGAGGAAAGTGTGATATTTTTAAGGCGCGTTTGTAAAGCTTACCGATTGTGTTAGAGCATTGACCAAATTGCCCCTTTCCAATTGAAAATGCGCCTAATGAGACGACGCGTTGCAGAAGCTAATGCGCAGCCCACTTTTATGATGCATTGCTTCCCTTTATCGCTCCCAGAGGGCAATACTACCCCGCTGACCATGAGCACTGCGTGAGGAAAGTGTGAGATTTTCAGGGCGCGTTTGTAAAGCTTACCGATTGTGTTAGAGCATTGACCAAATTGCCCCTTTCCAATTGAAAATGCGCCTAATGAGACGACGCGTTGCAGAAGCTAATGCGCAGCCCACTTTTATGATGCATTGCTTCCCTTTATCGCTCCCAGAGGGCAATACTACCCCGCTGACCATGAGCACTGCGTGAGGAAAGTGTGATATTTTTAAGGCGCGTTTGTAAAGCTTACCGATTGTGTTAGAGCATTGACCAAATTGCCCCTTTCCAATTGAAAATGCGCCCATTGAGACGACGCGTTGCAGAAGCTAATGCGCAGCCCACTTTTATGATGCATTGCTTCCCTTTATCGCTCCCAGAGGGCAATACTACCCCCGCTGACCATGAGCACTGCGTGAGGAAAGTGTGATATTTTTAAGGAGCGTTTGTAAAGCTTACCGATTGTGTTAGAGCATTGACCAAATTGCCCCTTTCCAATTGAAAATGCGCCTAATGAGACGACGCGTTGCAGAAGCTAATGCGCAGCCCACTTTTATGATGCATTGCTTCCCTTTATCGCTCCCAGAGGGCAATACTACCCCGCTGACCATGAGCACTGCGTGAGGAAAGTGTGAGATTTTCAGGGCGCGTTTGTAAAGCTTACCGATTGTGTTAGAGCATTGACCAAATTGCCCCTTTCCAATTGAAAATGCGCCCATTGAGACGACGCGTTGCAGAAGCTAATGCGCAGCCCACTTTTATGATGCATTGCTTCCCTTTATCGCTCCCAGAGGGCGATACTACCCCGCTGACCATGAGCACTGCGTGAGGAAAGTGTGAGATTTTCAAGGCGCGTTTGTAAAGCTTACCGATTGTGTTAGAGCATTGACCAAATTGCCCCTTTCCAATTGAAAATGCGCTCATTGAGACGACGCGTTGCAGAAGCTAATGCGCAGCCCACTTTTATGATGCATTGCTTCCCTTTATCGCTCCCAGAGGGCAATACTACCCCGCTGACCATGAGCACTGCGTGAGGAAAGTGTGATATTTTTAAGGCGCGTTTGTAAAGCTTACCGATTGTGTTAGAGCATTGACCAAATTGCCCCTTTCCAATTGAAAATGCGCCCATTGAGACGACGCGTTGCAGAAGCTAATGCGCAGCCCACTTTTATGATGCATTGCTTCCCTTTATCGCTCCCAGAGGGCGATACTACCCCGCTGACCATGAGCACTGCGTGAGGAAAGTGTGATATTTTTAAGGCGCGTTTGTAAAGCTTACCGATTGTGTTAGAGCATTGACCAAATTGCCCCTTTCCAATTGAAAATGCGCCTAATGAGACGACGCGTTGCAGAAGCTAATGCGCAGCCCACTTTTATGATGCATTGCTTCCCTTTATCGCTCCCAGAGGGCAATACTACCCCGCTGACCATGAGCACTGCGTGAGGAAAGTGTGATATTTTTAAGGCGCGTTTGTAAAGCTTACCGATTGTGTTAGAGCATTGACCAAATTGCCCCTTTCCAATTGAAAATGCGCCCATTGAGACGACGCGTTGCAGAAGCTAATGCGCAGCCCACTTTTATGATTCATTGCTTCCCTTTATCGCTCCCAGAGGGCGATACTACCCCGCTGACCATGAGCACTGCGTGAGGAAAGTGTGATATTTTTAAGGCGCGTTTGTAAAGCTTACCGATTGTGTTAGAGCATTGACCAAATTGCCCCTTTCCAATTGAAAATGCGCCTAATGAGACGACGCGTTGCAGAAGCTAATGCGCAGCCCACTTTTATGATGCATTGCTTCCCTTTATCGCTCCCAGAGGGCAATACTACCCCGCTGACCATGAGCACTGCGTGAGGAAAGTGTGATATTTTTAAGGCGCGTTTGTAAAGCTTAGCGATTGTGTTGGAGCATTGACCAAATTGCCCCTTTCCAATTAAAAATGCGCCTAATGAGACGACGCGTTGCAGAAGCTAATGCGTAGCCCACTTTTATGATGCATTGCTTCCCTTTATCGCTCCCAGAGGGCAATACTACCCCGCTGACCATGAGCACTGCGTGAGGAAAGTGTGAGATTTTCAAGGCGCGTTTGTAAAGCTTACTGAATGTGGTACCGTGGAGCACCGGATAGCGCGCCCGGCAATTGTCGCGAACCGAGAGGTCGCGAGTTACACGCTCATTCGCAAAACTTAATTTAGGGGCAAAACCCTTTAAGCCGTGGGTCGTGCGTCCCCAGTCTATGTAGTAGTAGTAGTAGTAGTAGTAGTAGTAGTAGTAGTAGTAGTAGTAGTAGTAGTAGTAGTAGTAGTAGTAGTAGTAGTAGTAGTAATAGTAGTAGAAGCAGTAGATTGTCGTAGTAGCAGTAGTTGGCCACCTCTCGTTTAGGCCTTGGAATGTCCGCTGGATGGCGGTACTTGTATATGTTGAATATATGATGAAAAGATGCGAGATGGCGGTACTTCGAGTGTTCACTAGATGAACGGACGCATGGACGGACAGACAGACAAGCAGATGTACGAACAGATAGACATACGGACGAACGGTTGGACGAACTAACGAACGCTTCGCCCCACTCATCATCATTCACTCCGCGGATATGCTGTGATTTTTTTTTGCTTTCTGATGGTGTGCATTTTCTGACGTCAGTTCCGTGACGGAAATACGTCATCGAAGGCTTGGCGGATTCCTGCATAAAATATTTTCGTGTTAGGGTCATTCTCAGAATACAAAACATTCCCAGCAGTCAGTAAGTGCTATCGCACATACTTGCTCCTCAATAAAAAAGTGCAGCTACCTACTTTGGTTATCCACATGGGTACCACTGTACACGGGTGCCCAGAAACCTACCTATGAAGTGTCGAGAAAGAAAAATAGTGAGAATTTCTTTATATGTCAGCGAAGTGTATTGCTACGAGTTCAGTTACGAAGAGCGAAAAAAAGTTCATTTTGAAAACTACTCTTGATGTAAAAATTCTTAACCACAGCTTCTAACAAGGTGTCGTGGTATACAATTGGTATTTGATACCATCTGATGATTGTTTTTTGTGACCTTAAATTGAATTCACCGGCATAATTAAACTCTCCTGAATAAGCATTAGCCCACTCCCTCCTGTCGGATGAATGTGCTAACAAAGTAAGCTAATCCTGACCGTAAAAAAAAATGGGCGTATCCCACGCACTGCGGGAATCGATTTTATGCGAAGCACTCTACTATAGTCAGCCCATGCAGCAATAATATATATATATATATATATATATATATATATATTCGCCGTCGCCGCTACTGAGTCAGCAGCGGCGACGGCGTAAGGACGCACGCTAACCTACTGTCTGCACTCTTTGCAGATACCGGCATATCCTCAAGAAAAGTGTAAGCCATCCCATCCGGAGTCGTCTTCTGTCGCCAGAGCTGAGTGCCACACCGTTAATACAATTGTGTTGCTGTGGCTTTACCAATACCAGGACATGGACAGCGCTACCGAAACCGCCATCTACCTCAGCCTGCTGCAGTTTCAAGCTGTTATCAAGTTTGTGCTGGGGGCGTTGTCTCTTTGCAACTGGCTTCACTCAGGCAGCAGCGGCGACGGCGAAAGGACGCACGCTAACCTACTGTCTGCACTCTTTGCAGGTTGGTTAACTTTCATATTGAACATTATATGCACCTAGTTTCGTCGCTGCTGCTGCTGCTGCTGCTGAAGTTTTATTGGGCATTGTAGTCACAACATTGTTTTTCGTTATAATCTTCAAAATTTGCATTTTGTTTTGTGTGCGCAGTAGCATTTTTTGTGCAGTTTTTTACTTGAAGTGCTTGAAACCATGGGGGATAAAAATTCGGGCGACATGGGCAGTATTGCGGCGACCCTTGCTGAGAGGCAGCCTAATAGCATTAAAGAGGTCGTGAAATTTCTAGGTGATCTGGTGGGAAGACTTGACGTGTTCTCGACTGAAGTTAAATATGAAATAGCTAAGGTCGCTTCCTCGAACACTAAAACAGTCACTGAACTTGGAAGTGTTCGAGATGCTATTGCTTTCATGAATGAGAGCTTTGAGCTCTTTAGGACTGACGTGGAGGCTTTTCGCAAGGAGATTAACGTTGTAAAAGCATAAAGTGCGCAGTGTCGTAAGGAAAACGAAGAATTGCGGAGGGACCTGAAAGAAGCTAGACGGAAAATTGTCGAGCTGAAGCAATACAGCCGAAATATGAATATTGAAATCCAAGGTCTTCTGCTAATCGAAAAAGAAAACTTGGAGAAAACTTTCGCAAACATCGCCAAGTGCTTAGGAACTGATGTCACAGATAACGACATTGACGTCGCGCACCGTGTACTATCGAAAGATAAAAAGAAATCAAATGTGGTCGTTAGATTCCTCACCAGAACGGCGCGAGACAAGATGTTGTCCGCAGCAAAAAAAGAATAAACTAGATAGCACTCGTCTTGGTTCTGACAACAGTAACCCTGTATATATAAATAGACACCTGTGCATGGACATGAAGGTTCTGCTCAGTAAGGCGCGGCAAGCAAGGCGTGAAAGAGAATGGAAATATGTATGGGTATCACAGGGCAGGATCTTCATGCGGAAAGCAGACAGGACACCTGTTTTAAATGTAACTTCTGAGGCGGATCTAGCTAAAGTAGTCTAGCTTAGTAGTAGACTTATATTTCTGCTGTGAACAATGGCAATGTATTCCAGCGTTTCTGAATTGAACTCGTACGTAAGTGGCCGTAATAGGCAGCCCATGACATTCCTTCACATTGATATGCAGTCAGCTCGTTCGCAAGAAAACTTTCTTTTGTTTCTTGATACGTTCAATTTTTTCTTTTCCGTTATTATGATGGTTGAAACTTGGTACCGTAGTGAAACAGACGTGTTTTGTATTGGCGGATATAATGTTGTGTACCAAAATAGAAAAATGAAAATTGTAGGTGGTGTATGCTTGTATGTCAAAGCTGAAATAACGTATGAGTATCGTGAAGACCTGTCTCTGTGCACCGATGACCTTGAGGCGTTAACTTTACAGTATCACAACTACATTTTTGTTGCAATTTACAGGCCACCAAGTGACGATTGTGATTCATTTATTCAATATTTAGAAAAGTTATTTTCCGTTGTAAACCAATTTAATTACAAACTAGTGCTGGGAGGTGATCTTAACATAGATATGTTGAGCGACACACAAAAACAGATGAGACTTTCAGACCTTCTTACTTCTTTTTTCTTAACAAACGTAATTACCATTCCAACACGTATTACTGATACCACTTCTACTCTATTAGAATTGTTTATCACAAGTAATACAAACAGTACGTTACAGGCAGGCACGCTGTGTGCCCCTATAAGTGATCATTTGCCCATATATCTAGTCATAGAAAATATCACCAGTGTAAGGAGTCAAATCCTTCCTGCCATTCACTCTCAACAAATTACTCCGTGAACGCTACCTTCTTTTAGAGAGGAAATTAGAACTCAAAATATATACAACGTTCTATCTAGTTCTTGTGCTGATCTTGCTTATGATTGTTTTATTGATACTCTATGCTCAATGTATAAAAAAACATTTTACTTACAAAGCTTTAAAGAGACCAAAACGGGCGCGCAAACCTTGGGTTTCTTCCGCAATACTCAATATGATAAAAAAAATAGGTTGTATCAAGAGTTTCTGATAAAGCGAGACCCGGATAAATTTAAAGCTTTTAAAGTATACAGAAATAAACTCACTAAACTACAAAAACAAGCTAAACACGATTATCACTTCAAGATGTTTGACGAGGTCACCGATTCTAAGCAATTATGGAACAAACTTAATGCTATTATATCTACCAAACAAGTGTCTAACGATATTAGTGAGCTGGTGATCGAAAATAAAATATACAAGGGCGCAGTACTAGCAAACAAATTTAACGAGTACTTTACCTCACTAGTTGACAGTAGTCATAATTGTGATTCATCAGGTTATTTGCCTCCTGCTTTAAATAACTCTGTGTTTGCAAATCCTACAGACGCGCAAGAGGTCATCAGCGTTTTTCAGCATTTCAAATTGAGTAAAAGGGAAGACATAGATGGCTTGAAATTAGAACCTATAATATACATTTTAGATCTCATATGCGCCTGCTTAGTACATATTTATAATCTCGTGTTCACCAGTGGGCTCTTTCCTCAGAGAATGAAAAACGCTAAAGTAACGGTTATATATAAGGGTGGGGACAAAAGCAATTTAGGAAACTACAGACCGATTTCAATTTTTCCAGTTTTCTCTAAGGGGTGTGAAAAACTTATTTTCATTCGGTTATCAAGGTTCTTTAATAAACACAACATTAATACGCCGTCACAGTTCGGTTTTCAGTCAGGACTCTCAACCGAAAGTGCCTTGCTATACCAAAAGGAATTGATTTTAAGAAATATAGAAGCAAAAAAACTTACCCTAGGAATATTTCTAGATTTTTCGAAAGCTTTCGATAGAATAAACCATGATATTTTGCTAGAAAAACTTCACTGTTATGGAGTTCGTGGTACCGTTTTAGCTTTAATAAGAAGCTACTTATCTAATAGGAAACAATGTGTATCAATTAATCGAGAGCTATCATCATCCATGAACGTTAAGAAGGGCGTACCTCAAGGTAGCATTTTGGGACCCCTATTATTTAATATTTTCATCAACGATATTGTACGCATTGACAGCTCTGTAGAATATGTAATCTACGCGGACAATACTAGTATTTTTTTTCTGGGGAAACGGCTGATGACCTCATTGTTTCTGCTAATGAAATACTAAATAAAATATATGCCTGAGCTGTGGCAAATTCTCTACACATTAATTGCTCTAAAAGCAAGGCTGTACTGTTCCGTGCGAAAGCCAGGTCATTTGAAACGTCTCACAAACTAATACTTAATAACGTTGAAATTGAACTTTGTCAAACAGTTAACTCTCGGTGTTCATTTTCACGAACACATGGCATAGAATTATCATGCAGAACACATTAGTCACAAACTTTGTAAAGTTCTAGGTGTGTTGCGTCGATGCCAGAACATACTACCTGAGAAACAGAAACTATTAGTGTACAATGCTCTTTTTTCTTCACATTTACACTATTGTCATCTGGTCTGGTCTACAGGCTCTAAAGCATCTCTAAAGAACCTGGTCGTGTTACAAAAAAAAGGCCTTGCGGTGCATTGAAGGTGTATCCTATAACGCACACACTGCTTCAATATTTGCAAAATATAGAATTTTAAGAATTACCTTTTATTACGAATACCAGCTTCTGTCAGCTTTTAAATCAGAAATACGCAGAGGAAGTATCTTTTTACGCACCTTGGCCACCTTGCAACCAAATCCTGCCAGTCGCGTTACTCGGTGTACGGAGACTTCGCGCGTACCTTGTCCTCGCACAAACTATGGATTTGAAACACTACGTTACCGCCTTCCAAGTGTGATGAACAAATGGAAACTAACAACTGATAATCTGCGTGTATTGTCTAAAACTGAAATGTTAAATCGGATGTGCTGATTGTGTTGTAAATGAATGTTTGGGTGATTTCTCTAATGGTTATTCAGTTTTTATTCTTTCATGCATTGCTTTGTTATGAATATCTTTGTATGTATTTTAGAGTTGTGATTCTATTATTTGCTGTCATGGACCACATGCGTGTTTCTTTTTGTATTGTCGCTTTCCGCTGCCTGTAATTTTTGTAACGTTTTGTAAATTTGTAGTTTAAATTTTTTTTCGGGGTGAAGGGGCCAGTCTAGCTGTGAAATGCAGCTTTTTTCCCTTCGCACCAAACCACGTATCAGCGTATTTTTGTGTACTTGTCACGTGGTTGAATAAACTCAAACTCTAATATACACACTCCAGTGCCGCCAAGCCTCCTCAACAACAAGGAGCCGAGCGACACACAGAGCCATCCAGGGCACCAGCGGTGACGATGTCGCCACTACTACCAGCGAGCCAGCGAGTCCCACCAGTGAGTCAGACATCGGCGGCAACGGCTTGCACGACAAACTCCAGTGCCAAACCCACTCAACAACAGGGAGCTGAGGGACACAAAGAGCCACAGTCCAGGGTCGCCACCCCCACCAGCGAGGCCCCACAACACCAGACAGACGCACGCGGCGAAGACTAAGGTGGCGGCTTCCAATTGACACGGGGAAACAAAAGGTACGGACAGTCTCAAACACGCATGGTCCCAGTCATTTCTATCGATTAGGAAAATCATTGGAAAACGGGTGCAGTACGAAAATCTTCTGGAACAACTAACCAAATATCTATCTCACCAAATTGCACCTAAGGGCCTCCGCCAAGCCTGCAACCCCTCAATGTCTACACTAAGTGAAGCAGAAAAGGAGAAGTGGGAAAAATATTACTAGGAGCGTCCTTGCAACTGACTCGAATCATTGCGGACCACCGTGAGTGAGCGTAAGGCCTCCGAATACAGTGTCGCGGAAGCCACGCAGAAATTAGTATCTAATCTCGGAGAGCATGCATGAGGCAAGAGAACTGGAAAGATATGAACTAAAAAAGAGAGGCAGAATTTCAATAGTAAAATATGAAAAATTCTATCGGGACTGCAGAAGCTCCACTGCTCTGTAGCAGGAAAATAGGAATGAGACCCTACAAGAACGCCAGGGACCACCCGTACCACAACCTAACTTTGAGGAGAAAAGTGGGAACTCGAAACTACAGTGTAATCCTAATCAAAACAGCCTTACTCTCGAATATGACGCTGACACTCCTGTGCCACGTGATAGCTGAGAGCCACAAAAAACTTATGAGAAAAATGTCCCCAATCTGTCCAATACAACGCTTACACCCGCACAGCTGCAACTTTTGTCGAGAGGCTTAACCTTTTGTCCATTATCCGGTAGATTAAATGAATTTGAACTGTACCAAGACTTCGATAACTTTGTGCGTAATCTCCGCCTCCGTGAATGCTTTCATGATCGGAAGGACTGTACGGACGAGAATGGATTGATTGGTGGTGACAAATCATGGTGTCCAGGTGAGCAGAGGAACAAACACCTCAATATGTATATATCAGCAGTTCAAAAAGATATCAGAGCGTATGAAAAAACTCGGCCATCTCGAAAAAACCTATCAAAGTCAGAACGAAGGGCACTTGATGAACTACGAAAAAACGCTGAATTTGCCATCCAGCCGGCTGATATAGTAATTCTAAAGACGTCCCGCCGGCTGATATAGTAATTCTAAAGAGCATAGTAATTCTAAAGATGTCGGACGACTTAAAGGAAGGGGAACGACAACTATCAGACTCAAAATTCTACAAAGAACTTCCAATGGACCAGACTCCTGATTTTGAAAGTGAGATAAAAGGAACCCTAAACAATCACCGCCGGGACGAAAGAATTACCAGCAAAATGTTAAAAGCAATGTTACCGGCCCATTCTGTTCCCGGTCGATTCTATTTGCTCCCCAAAATACACGACAGGCAATCCGAGACGTTCGATAGTATCCAGTAACAGCACATCAACAGAAAACATATCAGAATTCATCGATTCCTTAATAAAGGACATCCCCCCAAATTTTCATTATTACCTAAAGGACACAAACCACTTCATCTGCGAAACGTCAAGTCTCGACATCCCAGGCGGTAGTTTTCTGGTGACCATGGACGTCTGCTCACTGTACACCAACATACCCCACCATGACGGAATAGCGGCTATGGTTTCTGAATATGTAAAATCTGACTAATCAATGAGTGTAAGTGGTGAGGTACTGTTTACACTTCTTGAACTTGTACTAATTATAACCACTTTGAGTTCAATGGCAAGCACTTCCTTCAGGCCAGTGGCACTGCAATGGGCACGAAAATGGCCCCAAACTTTGCGAGCACCTTTATGGCTTCGCGTGAAATCCCATTCATTGAGGGACGCACGTTGAAACCTTTCTACTACAGAAGATACTTAGACGATATTTTTATGATATGGAACGACGATGAAGGAAGTCTTTTCCGCTTTATAGAGGATTTTAACAAGTGCCACCCATCAATAAAATTCACGCCCAAAACTTCCAAAACTAGTATTAACTTCTTGGACGTCACTGTCACGGTCAAAAATGACCGCTTGTCAACAAACGTTTACAAAAAGCCTACATACCGTCAAATGTACCTACAATTCAACAGCAGCCATCCAAAGCATTCCAAAACGGATATTCCATATTCTCCGGCCTACCGGTACTGAAGAATATGCACCGGTATGCAGGAATTTGACAGACACGCAGAAAACCTAAAGCATTCCTTATTTAAACAAAATTATCCTGGAGACATTATTGACGATGCCATACTACGTTCTCGCAACGTGAACCAGAATGATATAATTAAGGGACCAAACAGAATATATAAAACGACTTCCCAAACGAACCTTGTACTAACTTACTCCTCATCAGTGCCATGAATCAACAACATACTTTACCGTCATTTCAACATAATTAGGCAAAGCAAACGACCAACTTCAATTTTCGCGAAGCCACCTCACGTGGTGTACCACAGGGATAAAAACCTGAAGCACATTCTTGTCAGAGCAAAAACAAATCCCTCCAAAATTCAATCAGGGTGCCATCCCTGCGGAAAAGCTCGATGCAAGGTATGCCCTCAGATGGTCACAACACGTGAATCAAAAGCGAACTTCTCGGATTTAAAATTCTGCATAACTGAGAGCTTTAATTGTGACTCCAGTAACGTGCCCCGCCGCGGTGGTCTAGTGGCTAAGGTACTCGGCTGCTGACCCGCAGGTCGCGGGTTCAAATCCCGGCTGCGGCGGCTGCATTTCCGATGGAGGCGGAAGTGTTGTAGGCCCGTGTGCTCAGATTTGGGTGCACGGTAAAGAACCCCAGGTGGTCGAAATTTCCGGAGCCCTCCACTACGGCGTCTCTCATAATCATACAGTGGTTTTGGGACGTTAAACCCCACAAATCAATCAACTCCAGTAACGTAATATACATGCTACATTGCAACATCTGCGGAGAAGAATATATCGGCCAAACAGATACGCCATTTCGGCTGCGGTTCAATAATCACTAGTACCACGCCACTTCACTGCCGAAGCTACCTTTATCTAGACATCTGCGCCTGCCAAACCACAGTTTTGAAAATACCAGCGTAACTCTTTTGCAGTCCGGTTTCTCAAACAGGCGTGAGCGCGAACCGCGTGAGGCATATTTCATTTTCAAATTTAGAACATTAGTAGCCGGCATCAAAGAGGACCCCGGAAGACTCTCCTGCCTCCGAGAAGTAAACCAGGAGGAAATTGGTGATAAAGATTCATAGCTAGAGACCATGCTTGTTTTTTTCTGACTGATTCGTACGTGTACACGGTCCTTCCTTTCTTTTTTTATTTTATTTCTTTTTCCTTTTTTGTATATTTTTTCTCACGCGTACATACTAAGTGTTTACGCTCACCTACCACTTGACGGCCATTGAGGGGAAACTCTTTCCTTACGCACGCAGTCGCGGACCCCTCCCGCCACCGCGGCGACAATCTTGATTGCCCCAACACGTCGAGAACTGGTCAGCACACGATGACAACCGGATGTGGACTTACACCCACATTTGGATGAGCACAGGCTGGTTTCTTGCTCAGCGTTAACAGTGTTTTTTTTCTTTTTTTCTGTTCTCTCTCATTCTCAAAAAACATCTTTCAAGGCTAGAGGGACGCGGCAGCAACGAAGTTTGAACGTCTACGAAGGGAGGACCCCTCCCGAAACTGTTGGGAAATAAATATATTTATCCTTGTTGACAACGCTCCCATTGTGCCATATCCCCTACCTTCAAGAAGACTAACTGGCCCATTAAATTATTACTCCCAGTATATATATATATATATATATATATATATATATATATATATATATATATATAAGGGAAAGAAGTGTATACCCAAGGGCTCGTTTTTCCGTGTTCCGTGTTTTGACACAATATTAATGAGATCTAACTGACAATAATGCCAAGGAATGTATAGGGGAAGTTATTAGAACCAATGTAAGTAAGAAGAAAAGTGGATGAAAAAATGCTCGAACGCGTCATTCAAAGGTCGTAGTTAGAACGCGTTATTCGAAGATCGCACACGCGCGCACACGCGCACACACGCACGCGCGCACACACGCACACACACGCGCACACGCGCACGCACACACACACACACACACACACACACACAACATACATATATACACATGCATGCATATATATATATATATATATATATATATATATATATATATATATATATATATATGATCAGTTTCTTCTGGCTACCATGATAAAAATTATAAACTTCGAGCATAGTGCAGTATAGGAAACAAAACAATAATTTATTTATTTATTCCAAGCAGTTTCCGCTGGTGGACCAGCCTTCTTCGGAGGATCTGAGCGAAATGATACAAAAATGATACAAGTTCCCGTAGCCGAGGGCCGTTTGGAGGCCCCCAAAGCGAAAAGAAAAAAAGAGAAAAAACGAGACAAATGGGCTAACGAGGCAAGCGACAGACAAGAAGAACAATAAGAAGAAAGGAGCGACGGAGAGCCGCCGGAAGCGCGTGGGTAATTGTAGCTAAAGGTAGATAAGACACGCCGCAAGAGGAGGCGACCAAGGAAAAGGTAAAAAGTGAGAGATATCGCCGGTTACTCACATCGCACACATAGATCGAGTTAACGTTCACGTGGTTCGGCGGCTGGCCAACGGCGTCGGGCCACACACACACACACAAACATACGACCCGCTCCAGCTTCAGGAAAACATTGGCCACGATGCAAAGCTGAATGTGCCCCCTCCCCTGATCTGCCCTCTCTTGCAAAGAAGTGTATAACCAGTCATACTCAAAATAAATGAATAGATATTCTTTAAGAGATGAACAAACAAAAACATAAAGAAAAGAATAAAAAGTACTTAAAACAAAAATAAAATCCAATAATGCTAACCCGCACCGGTTGATGCACGTAACATCAATCTTGTTTATTTTCACTCATTAGATTGATCATCCCAAGTGTGCGACTTCACGTATGTATAAACAAATTAACTGGGTAATTCACTTTCTATGTTTCACGAAACTTCGCGATGGCACATCAGTCGCCCAGGGCTCTCGTTGATTCTGTGGGTAAGTGATCTGAATTTCTTTATGGTGTATGACTCCCGCTGCTCGCGCTCCCATGTATTCTGGAAGCCGGATTGTAGTAGTATGATGATTGCGCGTTCGAAAGAGTGGCCAGGGAAGTTGATATGTTTGGAGAACGGCAAATTGGGGAGGCCCTTTACGTGTGCCCTGTGGTTGTTGAAGCGAAATGATTGAACAGGTACTTTAGTGGCCCTCGGCTACGGAAACTTGTATCATTTCGCTTAGATCCTCCGAAAAAAAACTGGTCCACCAGCCGAAACCGTTAGGAATAAATAAATAAATTATTCTTTTGTTTCCTATACTGCACTATATTCTTGAAGTTTGTAATTTTTATTACGGTAGCCAGAAGAAACTCTGATCATCTATTTCATCCATTTTATACTCATGGCTACTGCAAGTGCTGCAAGGGAACAGTTAACATGTATATTCCCTCACCATTCTCAACGTCAGCCGTTATCGGTGACTCTCAAAGTACCTGTTCAACCATTTCGACCCCCGTCGAACGAACACGGCCGTCTTCGTGACTCAGTCTGGACTTTTGGTGCAGTAAGCGCTGCCGCGGCTGGACTTTATTCCACGCACAGTGACCACTTTGGTGTTGCGTTTGAATAGCAATGACAATGCCTCCTCCCCAGCCACGGTAGTGTTTGAGAAATACAAAGACATGGCGAGCAAAATCGTGGAACAGCGCCCGGAGATTACGAAGATCTTCACCGCATTGGTACTTCCGATGGCCCCAGACCGCAGGCGCGCCTGCCCAACACCACCTAGAACTATGTGGTGTTGGCCTGCCTCAACCGGCCTTTCGTCCTACGTTTCAACAGAGAAGCGGGCCGCTTCAGCCATCTCCTTCGATTGCACTGTCGTCGAAGCGGTACTCTCTTCTACATCGATCACGCCTTGGAATGGCTTCCGCCTGGCCGGGTTCTGGCGCTTGATGGTGTATACACCCAAATTTTGAGGGTGTTGCCCTCATCGCCAGCCACCAGAAATCCCTGCTTCTGCGTAATATGGTTGAGGTCACCATCAACCTGGCTGGACCATGCACCATTAGCCTAGCCCACCCAGGCAACATTTTCCTTCCCGGAGTGAGTTCCCCAGCATCCGCGAAGCAAACGGGAGCCAGAGTCAACGACCATATCCACGAGCGCCGAGGGTTTCTCCACATAGATCAAGGAGCAACAGCCCCTACAACACGACTCGGGGCCATGCAGAGGCTGCCGGCGACAGTGCCTCTTCCCCACGCAGGGACTCACTCAACAACCCATCAGGTACGGTCCGCTACAGCAGATGGTCTCGTGATTTCATGGCCTTAAGAAGGAATGTTGATACGCGCGTGAGGTTTGTAATGCATGCTTCAAACCTGGAAACATATATTTAATCGGGATTCGCACCAAGGGGTCTCAGTGTTCAGCTACAACCCGCAATGAATAGCTTCAACAGAAGCGAGCAGCGGCAGTGGAGACATATCTTAAAAGATGCATCTATTAGGCTTACGCAGGTCGTAATGCCACACAGTACACGGCGGCGGAACTTAAAGAGGATTCGCACCAAAGGGTATCAGTGTTCAGCCACAACCCACAATGAATAACTTCAACAGAAGTGAGCAGTGGCAGTGGAGACATATCTTAAAAGATGCGTCTATTAGGCTTACGCAGGTCGTAATACCACACAGTCCACGTAGGGCGGCGGAACTTAAAGAGGAAGAACAGGCGTGGCTAAAACAGCACAGAGTTTGACGCAATCAAAAACAGAAAAGCTTGCCAAATACGAAGAAAAAGAGAGATTGACAATTCAGGGCAAGAAAGGCAAGAAAGACAAGCAATTGAAGCGAGACGGTGCGTGGCTGGCATTAAAATACTCCGCCAGCGATTCTCCCACAACGTATGCAAATCAAACTGTAACCTCTCGTCAACTTCCCGAAATAGCCCCGATGTCACCAATGTGGTTAACCTTTCCAGCAAATCTTTGACACTTGCGCAAACAAAGCTGCTATCAAAAGGTTTAACCTTCTGCCCCGCCTCTGGCAAAATTGATGAGTTTAAACTTTACCAAGATTTGGACAACTTTGCCAGAACCTTGCGTCTAAAATAATATTTCCATGATCGAAGCAGCACGCAACAAAATAAATTTGCAGATAAATCTTAGACTCCAGGTGAGCAATGAGACAAATATCTAGACATGCGCATTTCAGCCGTCCAACGCGATATAATCAGGGAATACGGAAAGCACCGACCCATTCGCAACAATTTGTCCAAGGAGGAGCGGGAGGCTTTGCGCATTTTAAGTGACAAACAGAGCATCATTATCAAACCAGCTGATAAGGATGGGGTTGTGGTTGTACTCGACAGGACTGACTACACAAACATTCCCCACACTGAATTAAGAAGTAGCCGTAAGAATCGCCACCTATGAAAAAAGTAAATCGACGAGTGAGTTCGACGAAAGCGCTTTAGAGGTGCTCCTAAATCTTGTAGTAAACATAATCACTTTGAATGTAACCAAAAACATTACCTACAAGTGAATGGAACGGCAATGGGAACCAAAATGGCCCCAAATTCCACAAATATTTTCGTGGCCTCTTAAGAGATTCTTTTCCTCGCAAACTCTCCATTCAAACTGATATTCTACCGACGCTTCCTCGATGATATATTATTCGTGTATCGGCTGATGGTGAGTGTAATCTTTCTAAATTCATTTCCGATTTCAACTCCCTGCATCGTTCGATAACATTCACGCACACGTATTCGCAAAAGAGTTCACTTCCTGGATGTCACTGAATCACTCAGTGGCCCCATCATATATACTTCCCTGTATAAAAAACCAACTGACCGCCAACAGTGTCTGCACTTCCACAGCAGCCACCCCCATCACTATATACAAAACAGGTGTTCCTTACTCTCAAGCCCACATGTACAGAAGAATTTGCTCTGAAATTACGCAATTTGACAACCACGCACAGGAATTGAGAGCAGCCTTCTTGCGTCAAAAGTTCCCCGAAAAAATTATTCACAATGCAATTGAGCGCGCTCGCTCTTTGGACCGAGAATCAACTATGGAAGAAGAAGGCGGAAATAAAGATATAACGTCAGGGGCAAATTTAATCCTCACATACTACGCCCCCCCACCCATACTATGCAACCACTTTAACATACTTAAACAGAGTAGTCGCCTCTCTGCAGCTTTTCAGACTCCGCTCAAGGTGGCTTACCGAGGAAATAAAAACCTGAGAGGCTTACTAGTCAAAGCGAAAACCACACAAATCCGACCACTATCAGGGCTTGTTAGAAATTTGCTGTGTCGTGATGGTAGCGGTGGCGAAGAGCGGCGAGCAGTCGAGCGGACTTCGCTGAAGCTTTAGCCCGAAGGCGAAGCAGGGAGGCAATCCGTTTTGAAAACAGCAACAAAAAGGAGCGTTTACCGTAGCAGGTTGTCGTTTGTACAGAGCCAGCCAGCACGACAACGTCGGCTGGGGCAAAATCCTCTAACATGGAGCCGGCTCGGCCTTAAATAACGTCTTTGGTCCATTCTCTCACACCAGTTCTCGTGCCCGGAGGGGGAGGCGTAGCCATACCCGGAACTGCAAGGTGGTTCGGCAGAGGAAGCGACGTTATCCCCGGAACTGCATGGTTCTTCTGCACGGAAGGCGGTGCTGGGAGTGGGGGAGACAGTTCGTCGGAACAGCGCTCGATCTCGTGAGACGTGCTTCCGAACGAGGAACATGTCTGTGGCACAACAGCACCCCCGCCGCCAGACAATGCATCCGGAGTTTTGAGCCGTATAGGGCGGCTCGGAAGGAGGGATGCTGGTTGACCGTCGATACTGTAGCCACTCCGTGGTGATCTTCAGAGCCCTGCAGGGAATCACTGGAACGACGTAGTTGAACGCAAAGCCAAACCACTTTCGTGGAAGCAAGCACCCTCATAACGTCTCTCATAGTGCCAGACCAAGGCAGCAAAGAGATCTATTGACTCTACTATTGTACGTTTTAGCGCGGGAAACGTATCCCTTAGAGACCTCAAAACGCTGGCCCTCACGAATGCTGTGATTACACTGCGCAGTCCCGATGCCAAGAAAGGCCGCGCGAAACTATCCTCAATGCCATACGAGTAGGTCGGAACCCGCTGAAGCAGCCAAAAAACATTTCTGTGCAAATTTTTTTAACAATTTTGCCAGAATGGTAGAGGCTAGAATTCCTGCTAACATATCAGAGTACACTTCAAACAAAAATACATCTGTTAGTGCAATGCGACATTGTTGATACAGTTTAAAGCAAAACGAAAGAAGAGACACCAAAAGTATGCAAAACACGTCAAACCAGAAGGATGTGCCTCAATTTGTATGAGGGAGCTGGACTGCACTTCAATAAGCTCTGCTGAGACCACCTGCATTTGTGTGCAGCTTCCCTTTCTTATAGCGCACACTAAAGTTATGGTGCGGAAGCGTCAAGCTCCAGCGACCGCTTTTAGACGACATGTTGTGCAACCAAGTCAAGGAGCAGTGATCAGTTTCTACTATGAAGCTCGACCCTGAGACGTAACATGCTAGCTTACCAATTGCCCAAACAAGGCAGGCGCACTCTTTTTCTGAAGTGCTGTAAGCTTCCTCTCTGACACTGAGCTTTCTGCTGAGATATAAAACTGGCCGCTCGTGCCCTTCGGCGTCCTTTTGGCACAAAACTGCTCCTAGGCCGCGGTCACTGGCATCACACCGAATAATAAAACTCTGAGAAAAAGTCCGGCGCCGCTAGCACGGGTTGTTTTGCGAGAGCGCTCTTCAGGTTCTTGAAAGCATTCTCTTCTCTTGTGTCCCACGAAATGACGGTGGGCTCGGTTTCGCGGGAGAGTCCGTCAGCGGACTATAGGTTTGAGTAACCTTTGACGTAGTGTTGATAATACATCGCCAGTCCCAAAAACGCCCTCAATTCCGACTTTGTGGTCGGACGACGATACTTTAAAACGGCCGCAGCTTTCAGCTCGGACGGGCTACGCTGGCCACGACCCACGATGTGGCCAAGATAACTTACGCTTGCGCACCCTAAGTGGCATTCCTGCGCTCTCACGGTGAGGCCTGCATCACGTAGTCGAGCCAGAACGGTCCTCAAGTGAGTCATATCCTCGACCCACGTATCAGAGATCACCACCTCATCGAGATACAGCAGAGCGAAATCTCCTAAACCCCGCAACACCCGATACATGAGGTTTGAGAAGCAGTAGGGAGCATTCTTTAAGCCGAAAACAAGCATTAAAGGGCGAAATGTTCGCAATGGGGAAATGAATGCGGCATAACGAGAAACTCGCTCCGTCAACGGAACCTGCCGGTATCCCCGTACCAGATCTAAGAGGGAGATATATGTGGATTTTGTCACGGTTTCTACTCTCTCCTCGATATTAGGTATCGGATACGTCTGATCTAAAGTGATCTTATTTAGCCGGCGGTAGTCCATGCATGGCCTAGGGTCTTTTCCCGGAACCTCTACTAGTATGAGTGGGGAGGTGTAATCGCTTTCACCTGGAATGATGACCCCCAAGTCACACATGCGGCGGATCTCGGCTTCCATGATTTCCCTTGGCCTCGGCGATACGCGGTAAGCCTTGCTAAAGATCGGTTATTCACTTGATAACTGAATATCATGCTCTACCATAGAGGATTTCTCTGGTTTGTCGCAAAACACGTCTGCGTAGTCTCTAACTACTTTCGTGAGATCATCACGCTGACTCTCCGTGAGACTTTGTTCTTCGGCAATAAGCTGTACGTGCCTGTTAGCTGGCGCATCGTTTTCACGTGGAAAACTTGAAAGGTCGGTCTCCACTTCGTTCGCCGCATTCAGTGTCATGTTAACCATGGCATTGCGCTGGATGTAAGGCTTCATTAAATTACTGTGGTGAAACTTACCTTTCTTTTGGCCCAGTTTTACCTCGTAGTTTGTATCTGAAAGCTTGGACATTACTTTAGCTGGCCCTTCCCACTGCATGTCCATTTTGTTCTTTTTACACTGTCGTAGCAGCATTACCTGGTCGCCGATGTTGAACGTGCGCTTCCGGGACAACTTATCGTAGTAAGTCTTCGCTGAACTATGAGCCACCTTCATGTTTTCCTCAACGAGCTCTCTGGTTTTAGATAGTCTTTCCAACAGTTCTAAAACGTAGCTGACTACGCGTGGGTCTTCTTCATAACCTTCCCACGAATCTCTCAACAGCCGAAATGGAGATCTGGAGTTTCTTCCATAGACAAGCTCGGCGGGACTGAATCCCGTTGTCTCGTGGGGAGCGGACCGTATGGCGAACAGTGCCGCGGGTATGCATGCCTCCCAATCTTTGTTATGTTCAAAGCAAATAGCTCTCAGAACTCGCTTGAGTACAGCATGCATCCTCTCCACGGGGTTAGACTGTGGATGTCCTATAGATCTGTGGATTATTTTTATTCCACAGCGTTCAAAAAACGCTGTTGTGAGACAACTGGTAAATACGCTCCCATTGTCACTCTGAATCTCGGCCGGAAAGCCAACGCGAGCAAAAATGGACCAAAGTGCGTCCACAATGCAGGGAGAGGTGAGCTTTTTTAGCGGAACCGCTTCGGGAAATTTCGTTCCCACGCACAAAACAGTTAAAATGTAGCGGCAACCCGAACGGTACTCTGGAAGGGGGCCAACAATATCAATTACGAGCCTCCGGAACGGCTCTGTGATAACACGCACTAATCTCATCGGGTACTTCCGTTTGTCAGTAGATTTTCCTACTCTCTGACACGTGTCGCACGATCGCACGAAGTTTTTTACACCTTTCCAGCATCCAGGCCAATAGAAATCCTGTGCGAGCCTCGCCTTTGTTTTCTTGATGCCAAGGTGGCCCGCCCAGGCATTTCCGTGCGCCAGTTCCAAAAACTGTCATCGGTACTTATCTGGCACTAGAAGCTGGTCGAACATTCTACCCTCAGCGTCCCGATACTTTCGATACCAGAGCCCTGCCTTCGTGTAGAATGAGATGTTCTTTCGGGCTACTCCTTCTTTCCCGTTATGCTGCAGATTCTTAATGGTATCATCACTTGCCTGCGCAGTGACGAGTGTGTTCCTGTCTACTTTACTGAGCTCTTCCCAACAAGTGGATGTGGGACCAAGCAGGGACGACTGAACGTTCTCCTGAAGCGCCCTGTTTTCATCCAACTCCACAGGCTCGTCGCGTTCGGCAGCCAATACCGTATCCGGAGCCCTACTGTATTCAATGTTCTGTGATACCCTAGTCGCCTCTTGGCCCGAGTCTCCCTGGGGAGTTGTCTCACGCTCGACCGCCTCCTCGTTCTAAACCGAGATCTCAAGTCTCCCCGCGAGAGCGCGGGACCGCGATCGCGTGAGTGCCATGCACGCGAGGGGAGATGAAAATGACTGGCCCTTTTCTTTAAGGAGCTGCTCTGATTTGTTGTAAGAAAGGTACGGAAAATCTTGGGGCAGATCAGGGCTCACGGCCGCCTCAGTGCGCAATTTTCCAAAATTTCCCTCTAGAACAACAGCAGCAATTAGCAAACAGGCACTTTGCTCTTCTGCAACCTGTCTGATCCAGGCGCATTCGCCAGTATAGTCGCCAGGGGAGATGCAAGAAGGGTGTGCTACGTCCATCGTCGCAGCTGAATCACGGAGTGCCCGGCATTTCTTTCCGTTGACCACAATTTCGCGCATGTAAGGCTCAAGTAACTTCAAGTTCTCGTCCGACTCGCGAATGCCAGCGAAAGCAAACTTTTGCTTACAGCTAGATGAGATATGACCCTCCTTTTTACAATTGTAGCATACAATTGGTCGTTTTGATTCAAAAGCTCGAGCAGTGTCGACGCGTTCCCTCGCACTTGCTGTCGACTCAGGTGCCTCTCCTGGCTTTCTCCTTTCCCTCTCATTGTTAGTCGCTCCCTGACTGAATTCATCACGCGGCGTCACGCGGCGGCCTTGAGGAGTCCCTCTTCTCTTTTGTATCCTCGCGATCCAACTGAAAATTCCTTCGCGTATAATACTCATCAGCTAGCTCAGTAGCTTTGTCAATGTCTGTTACCTTCATTCTGTCCTGAAGCCAGAGTCTGGCATCTTCAGGCAACACACGATAGAATTACTCGAAGGCCACGCAATCAATCACCCTGTCGTGGTTACCGTAAGCATCCGCTCTTCTAAGCCATTCTTTCAAATTAAACTTAAGCTGGTACACGAACTCTGTGCATGATTCACTGCCCCTTTTTGCTTGCCGAAACCGCTGCCGAAATGCCTCGGCAGACAAGCGGTACCTACGAAGGAGGGCCGCTTTGACCTTAGCGTAGTCGTCAGAGTCTTCTTTAGACAACCGTGCGATTACTTCTGCGGCCTCTCCCGGAATGACTTACAGAAGTTTCTGGGACCAGACACCTTTAATTATCCCTATTATCCCGCACGTGCGCTCAAAGTGCACTAAAAAAAGCGTGATGTCTCCACCCGTCCTAAACGGCAGAATCAAATCTTGGATTTTCTGTCTTGGCATTTCGTCTGCCAGGGATAGCGGACTAGACTGCGCCAATATTATGCGAAGCTGCTCAAGTTCTAGCTCTTTTATTCTAAGAGCATGTTGATGCTCTTCTCGCCTTTTACGCTCCTCAGCCTCCTCGCTTTCGCGTTTTCGACGCTCCTCAGCCTCCTCGCGTTCGCGTTTTCGACGCTCCTCAGCCTCCTCGCGTTCGCGTTTTCGACGCTCCTCAGCCTCCCGCTGTCCTTCTTTAATTGTCTCCATAGCCTCTTCTACCTCCTCTTCAGTTATTCCCTCCTCTCTCATGCCATCAAGAATATTTTCCCTATGGCTCGTCTTAGCAACGGAAACACCCAGCTGCTCACAAACATCGAGAAGGTCCCTCACTTTGAGCTTCTCCATTGTGTACCGCAACTCGTGCACGTTCCTTTCTGAAAGAGATTTGTCTCAGAAGCTAGATTCTACGACGTTAAGCAAGTCGAGAACCAGCCAACCACTAGACACCTAAAGATATTAAAAAAACACACTTGGCTACTCCGTGCTAACAGGGTCTGACGACAAGAGACGAACGTCAGGCACTCACCCAACCAGAGCGGGTGACTTCGGCCATCTCGTCTTTGCCGTCGAGCGGTGTCGTGAGTTTCCTCGGGCCTGCCAAGATCAGCTCCAACTTTCCAGCCGTTGAAGTCGGCGTAGCGGGTCCTAGGGCAGCAAAACGATATCACGGTGGTCGTCCTCGGGCTTCCAGGGATCCGATCCAACTTTTCAGCCGTTGAGATCGGGGTAGCGGGTCCCAGAGCAGCAAAACGTTGAGGACAGGGGTAGCGTATCCCGCAGCTGCCAACCACTGTTAGGAATTTGCTGTGTCGCGATGGTAGTGGTGGCGAAGAGCGGCGAGCATCCGAGCGGACTTCGCTGAAGCATTATTAGATTTTTTGTTTTAAGTACTTTTATTCTTTTCTTTATATTTTTGTTTGTTCATCTCTTAAAGAATATCTATTCATTTATTTCGAGTATGACTGGTTATACACTTCTTTGCAAGAGCAGGCAGATGGAGGGGGCACATTTAGCTTTGCATCGTGGCCAATGTTTTACTGAAGCTGGAGCGGGTCGTATGTTTCTTGTTTGTGTGTGTGTGTGGCCCGACGCCGTGGGCCAGCCGCCGAACCACGTGAACTTTAACTCGATCCATGTGTGGGATGTGAGTAAACGGCGATATCTCTCACTTTTTACCTTTTCCTTGGTCGCCTCCTCTTGCGGCGCGTCTTATCTATCTTTAGCTACAATTACCCACCCGCTTCCGGCGGCTCTCCGTCGCTCCTTTCTTCTTATTGTTCTTCTTGTCTGTCGCTTGCTTCGTTAGCCCGTTTGTCTCGTTTTTTTCCTTTTTTTCTTTTTTTTCTTTTCGTTTTGGGGGCCTCCAAACGGCCCTCGGCTACGGGAACTTGTATCATTTTTGTATCATTTCGCTCAGATCCTCCGAAGAAGGCTGGTCCACCAGCGGAAACTGCTTGAAATAAATAAATAAATTATTGTTTTGTTTCCTATTCTGCGCTATGTTCGAAGTTTATAATTTTCATCATGGTAGCCAGAAGAAACTCTGATGTCACACAGACACAGACACACACACACATACGCACACACACACGTATATATATATATATATATATATATATATATATATATATATATATATATATATATATATACAATTTAAGCGGTGAGGCCCACGTGACAGACGATGATGATCACTAGAATTGTTTGGTCATACAGATGAAGATAAAGTATACAGTCAGCGCTCACACTACTCCCTTCCCTCGCGAAAGACGGCGGCAAGTTAGAAAGGGTCGGGACGCCGAATATATGGTTTCAGTCAAGACACGTAAGCGATTTCGGTGTTGCGGTGACGACGATCAGGAGCTGCATTGACAGGAGTGATATATATAGTTGCCGTCAGATGTTCGTTCCAGGACAGTGTTTGGACCGAGATATCTGGTGAAGGAATTTTACGCAGAGACCAGGTGCACGAACAGGTGTCCAAAAGGGACTTTGTCGCCTGGGCGGAACACAACAATTCGACGCTTTGCATCAATGTCGATTTTTTTCTTGTCCTGAATGGTAGCAGTGTTGGCGCGGGCAATTTCATGGCAGCGGGCGACGCGAGTGGCGAACTCTTCCGGGAGAGATGAAGATGGAACGGAAGATGTGAACAAAAAGATGGTGTCCAGAACAAAAGTTGGTGCATGGCCACACACGAGAAAAAAGGGGCTGTAATTCATCGTATGCTGTATGGTGGTATTATATGTGAATGTGATGAAAGGAAATATGACGTCCCAGTTTTTGTGATCCGGTTGAACGTATACATAGAGATCATGACGGACAATGTCCGATGAAAACGCTCAGTCAGACCATTAGTTTCTGGATGATACGCTGATGTGGTCTTGTGGATGGTGTTAGAGGCCTGGAGGACTTCAAGGTCATACGAAAGAAATGTCTTGCCATGGTCACTAAGAAGTACATGCGGTGCGTCATGTCGTAAAATAATGGCAAGAAGGAAAAATGGGCGATTACAGATGTAGCACCAGACGGAAGAGCTACCGTCTCCGCGTAGGGAGTAAGGTGGTCTACGGCAGTAACAATCCAACGGTGACCGGCGGGCGTAAACGGAAGAAGTCCGTATGAGCCTATGCCCATGAATTCAAAGGGAGTGGACGGGCACGGCAGTGGTTGCAATGGCCCCACGGGAACAGACGTGGTACGTTTTCGGTGCTGGCATGACGCGCAGGAAGCGACGTACTTGGCGACAGAAGTGGAGAGGCCAGGCCAAAGGCAGCGAGTCTTGAGGTGGTCGTAAGTCTTGTGGAACCCTAAGCGGCCAGCTGTCGCGTCATCATAAAACGCTTGTAAAACTTCTAGACGAAGTTAGTGAGGAATGACGAGAACCCATTGGTTACCGAGAGGATAGTAAATTTGCCGACGTAACGTTCCATCTGGAAGATTGAAAGGGGCATCTCAGGCGGCTGTTTGGAGCACGCGAGAAGCCAGTGAGCCGATCAATGATTGTGTATAGCAGTAGGTATCGGCATGTTGGAGCGAGGAGAGCTAGATCTGTGGACGAAAGAAGGTCCGTCGAGGCAACGAACACTTTCGAACCAGCAGCTGTCTGCTTGGTCACTTAGGTGGGCGGTGACAAACAAATGGAAGGTGACACTTGGGCGCTTAACGAGAGCGGACAACGCGACAAAGCGTCGGCATCTTGGTGCTGCCGACCCGACCTATATGTGACGCTGTAGTCATACTCTTGCCATCTTAGTACCCAAAGACCAAGGTGTCTCGACAAATTTTTGAGAGACGATAACCAACACAGAGCATGATGGTCAGTCACTATTGTGAAATGCCGGCCGTATAAATAAGGGCAAAACTTTTGTACGGACCACACGATGGCGAGACATTCTTGCTCAGTGATGCTGTAGTTTCGCTCAGCAGGTGACAGAGTACGGCTCGCGTAGGCCACGACTTGTTCTTCGGAAGCGTGGTTCCGCTGAAGAAGGACAGCACCGATACCAAGTCCACTTGCGTCAGTGTGTAGCAGAGTGGGTGCTGCAGGGTCGAAATGGTGAAGCACTGGCCGTGATGTGAGGCATCGCTTGTGGGAGTGAAAAGCGGCTTTGGAATAATCTGACCAGACCAAGGGTGCGCTCGTGGTCAGAAAAGGTGTAGAGGAGCCGCAATAGTAGCGAAATCACGCACAAAGTGGCGGAAATGCGACGCCAAGCCAAGGAAGCTGCGGAGGTCTTTGGGTGTGGTTGGTGTAAGAAAGTGTCGGGATCGGGCTCAACGCCATGTTTACTGACGAGGTAACCTAATACCTTCATGTTGCGATTGGCAAAGTGACACTTCTTAGTATTGAGCTGGAGACCGGCCTTAGCTAAACACGTGAGGACTTCGTCTAGCCGTTTCAGGTGCTGTGAGAAGCTGAATGAAAAGACAATGTCGTCCAGGTAGCAAAGGCAGGTGTTTCATTTTAATCCACGCAGCACCGTGTCTATCATTCGTTCGAATGTGGCTGGGGCGTTGCATAGACCAAAAGGCATCACATTGAATTCTAAGAGTGCATCTGGCATAGCAAACGCAGTCTTCTCTTTATCAGGCTCGTGCATCGGAATCTGTCAATAACCAGAGCGCAAGTCGAGCCTTGAAAAGTACTCGGCACCTGGTAAAGTATCAAGAGCGTCGTCAATGCGAGGCATTATTTTGAGGCCCTTACGAGTAATTTTGTTGAGTGCTCTGTAATCAATGAGAAACCATACCGAGCCACCCTTGTTTTTCTTTTTTCTGACTAGTACGACAGGAGACGGCTGCTATTGCGTCTGATGCTACCTCTGAAATCGCTTATTTTGTCCTTCGCGCCATTATTTTACGACATGGCACACCGCGTGTGCTTTTTATTGACTATGGCAAGACATTTCTTTCGCATGTCCTTGCTGAAGTCCGCCAGGCCTCTAACACCATCCACACACACACACACACACACACACACACACACACACACACACACACACACACACGCACACGCACACACACACATACATACATACATACATACATACATATATATATATATATATATATTGTCGCAGTGCAACGCGAACAACAGATGACAGCAGCTTACGGTAGCGAAAAGAGCGTATTCAGGATCAGCTGTAGAGCAAGATGCCTGCTTCGTTGTCGTCCCGTACAACCACCTGACCCACTAGCTGGAATCTACAAAAACGTTCCTATCATCGTTCTTTTTCATATAAACACGTGTCACTTGCCCCTCCTTATAAGAGCATCGCTCCGATGCTGATTCAGACGCACAGTATATTTTTTTTAACGTGCAGTCAGTCACTCACATACGGCTTCATACGCACTACATGAACAAGTTCAGGCTGGTGCTGGCGACGCCTTGGGCATTGGGGACTGTCGGAGACAACCTCGTAGGTGACGTCGCTTAGCTGGCGCGACACTCGGTTTGGCCCGAAATATCGCCTTAGCAGCTTTTCGGACAGTCCACGTTTTCGTACGGGTGTCCAAATCCACACTCTGTCACCGATTTTGTACGTTGCAGTTCTATGGCGAGCATTGTAGCGGCCTGCGTCGTAGTCTTGTCGCTGGTGGATCCGTAAGCGGGCGAGCTGTCTAGCTTCTTCCGCGCGTTCAGTGAACACGTCAGCACCTGTGTCGGTAGCGTCCCATTCATGTGGCAACATCGCATCCAGCATAGTCTGTACCTCCCGTCCGTGAACCAAGCTGAATGGAGTCATGCGAGTCGTCTCTTGTTTAGCCGTATTGTATGCGAACGTGATATAGGGTAAAATCTCGTGCCAATTTTTATGTTGGACATCCACGTACATCGACAGCATGTCTTCAATCGTCTTGTTGAGGCGCTCCGTTAGTCCATTTGTTTGCGGGTGGTACGCAGTTGTCTTACGGTGAGTCGTTCCACTAAGCATCAGGACGTGGTCTAACATAGCTGCCGTAAATGCTGTTCCGCGGTCCGTGATCACGATAGTCGGAGCACCGTGGCGTAGCACAATATTTTCTGTGAAAAATCTCGCCACTTCCACTGCGGTGCTCTTTTGGATAGCTTTTGTTTCGGCATACCTGGTTAGGTAGTCTGTTGCGACTATAACCCAGCGATTCCCTGCAGTAGAAGTAGGAAGGGGTCCTAAAATATCCATTCCTATCTGTTCAAACGGTGTACGTGGAACCTGAACTGGTTGCAGCTGACCGGCGGGTCTCTTTGGAGGTGACTTGCGTCGCTGGCAATCGATGCAAGTGTGAACGTGGTGCTTGACGGCTGTTGTGAGTCGTGGCCAGTAGTATCCCTGCTGTACTCTTGCCAACGTGCGAGTGTAGCCTAAATGACCCGACGTCGGCTCATTGTGACATGCTTGGAGCACTTCATTTCGAAGGGGTGCAGGAATAACGAGCAAATAGGGAGCTCCGATGGACGAAAAGTTTCTCTTGTAGAGGACGCCATTGCGCAAGCAAAACGACGATAATGTCCTTGCAAAGATTTTAGGTGCCCTCGAAGAACGTCCGTTCACGTAATTAATCAAATCAAGCAATTCAGGGTCACTTCGTTGTTGTTGGGCAATCGTGGACGCGTCGAGAACACCAAGGAAGGCCATATCGTCGTCGTCAGAAAGAGAAGCTGACTGTACTGGTGATCGAGACTGGCAGTCGGCGTCCGTATGGCGCTTCCCAGACTTGTGTATGACCGCCATATCAAACTCTTGTAACTTCAGACTCCACCGTGCTAATCGGCCGGTTGGATCTCTTAAATTAGTCAACCAACAGAGGGAATGATGGTCACTTATAACTTTGAAAGGGCGGCCATACAAGTACGGGCGAAATTTCATAACTGCCCAGACCACGGCAAGGCATTCTTTCTCAGTTGTTGAATAATTGGCCTCAGCGCGTGTTAGCGTCCTGCTTGCGTAGGCGATCACTCGTTCCGTGTCTTCTTGCCACTGCACAAGCACAGCTCCGAGGCCTACATTGCTTGCGTCAGTGTGAAGCATTGTTGGCGCTTGTTCGTCGAAGTGAGCAAGCACTGGAGGTGTTTGAAGACGTTGGCGGAGGTCATTAAACGCTGCTTGGTGTTCGTGATTCCACTCAAAGGTGGCGTCGTCTCGAGTGAGGCGAGTTAACGGCGACGCAATCCGTGCGAAGTCGGCGATGAACCGGCGATAGTAGGCGCATAGGCCCAGAAAGCGCCTGACAGCTTTCTTATCGGACGGTACTGGGAACTGTGCCACGGCCGCAAGTTTCTCGGGATCAGGCCGAACGCCGGCACAGCTGACGACATGACCAAGAAACAGCAGTTCTTCAAAACAAAAGTGGCATTTCTCTGGTTTCAATGTAAGGCCTGCGGAGCGTATGGCTCGTAAAACAACTTCTAGCCTCTCGAGATGCTCGTCAAAAGTTGGGGAAAACACTGTGACGTCGTCTAGATAAACTAAACAGGTCTTCCATTTTAACCCTGAAAGTACGGTGTCCATGAGCCTTTGAAAAGTAGCGGGCGCTGAGCACAGACCGAACGGTAGAACTTTAAATTCATATAAGCCATCCGGCGTCACAAAAGCGGTTTTTTCCCGATCTCTTGGGTCTACCTCGATCTGCCAATATCCACTTCTTAGGTTCATTGAAGAAAAGTAGCGAGCGTTTCGAAGCCTATCGAGGGAGTCATCAATACGAGGAAGCGGATACACATCTTTCTTAGTCACTTGATTCAGCTTCCTGTAATCCACGCAAAAACGCAGGGTACCATCCTTTTTCTTAACTAATACTACAGGCGATGCCCACGGGCTCTGTGATGGCTGAATCACATCATCTTCAAGCATTTTAGCGACTTGTTGCTGTATCGCTTCCCGTTCCTTTGGAGCCACACGATAAGGATTCTGGTGTATAGGCCTTGCTGCGTCGTGGGTAATTATTCGATGCTTTGTTAGCGGCGTTCGACCGACCCGTGATGTCGATGAAAAGCAGTCCTGGAATTCAGCTAGCAGCTCGAGAAGTCTCGTTCGTTCGTCCCTTGACAACGTAGTACCAACGTCAAGATTAGGTAGTGATTCTTCTTGAGGTGCTTCGTCTAGGGCCGATAAACTGCCTTGGATTTCTGCAGTTGTGTCAAAGTAAGCGACGGCTGTACCCTTCGGGAGATGTCGGCGCTCAGTGCTGAAGTTAGTGAGCAGCAAGTTTGTGCGTCCAGCAGTGACAGTGACAAGACCTCGAGCAACTGAAATACCGTGGCTAAATATCAGTGAGCTGATTTGGTCAGCAATGCCGTCGCCGTCAAACGGCTCATCCCCTGCCACCGAAACAAGCGTACACGATCGCGGCGGGACGACCACATCATCATCCGTCAGACGCAAAGGCCCTGAACAAGACGTATGCCTCGGCTCTGAACAATCGACTAAAGTAGGGCTGTTGTTGCGAAATGTGATGACACTGTCAGGGATGTTGATCACGGCGCCATGTTCTCTCAAGAAATCCATTCCGATAATCAGGTCTTTACAGCATGAAGTGAGAACGACGAACGTCGCCACGAAAGTAGAGCCACCGATGTCGAGCCTTGCTGTGCACATTCCGACAGGCATCAGTAATTGGCCGCCTGCCGTCCTTAAGTGAGGTCCCGTCCACGCTGTCTTTACTTTCTTGAGACGTACGGCAAGGTCATCACTGATAATAGAGAAGTCAGCCCCGGTGTCGACTAAAGCTTTGACTTGCTGTCCATCCACAAGAACGGTAAGGCCCGGGGTCACAGTTTCGTCGGTATTACGTCTTGTCGGCTTTACAGCGTCTTGAGGTGGGAGTAATGGGGGCTTTTTTTCTTCGTCTTGACAGCCTGCAGCCTTACCCCCTGAGGTCGCCGCCTTCAGTTTCCCCGGTGTGGGCTGGGTGACCTCGCTCCTCTGGTGTCGGCAAAAGTGCGGCGCTGCAACGAAGGTGACTGGGCAGGAGAAGGAGAGCGTGGTCGATGTCGAAAGACCGGCTCGTAATCAGTTATAGCCTCGTCATCATTGTTACGGCGGCCATCGAAGGGGTGTCGAGGTACCGGAGGTCCTTGAGAACCGACATCTACACGGCGGGATACGTACTCTTTGGCATGTCGAATGTCAAACCGTGGCCTGAGAGGGCGAGACGGATCGGCGCGGTGCCAGCAATAGCGGGCTATGTGGCCTACACCTCCGCAGTTGAAACAGAGAGGACGCCTGTCGGCAGTGCGCCAGGTGTCTGTTCGGCGAAGCTGTGGTTGCCGTGATGACTCCTCACGCGACGAAGGCCATGGCAAGCCAGAAGACGACTGGTCGTATGGGGGCTGGATGGATGGGCGCCACGATGTCTCCTCTTGTGGTGGTGACCAAGGAACATTTGCAGGTGGCGGGTAGTATGAAGGCGGAGCGGATGGGGAGCTTCGAAGGGCGGCGGCGTACGTCATGGGACGTTGTTCGGGGGCAGGATCAGCTGTCGAGAATGCTTGACGGATTTCGTCACGGACGACTTGAGCGAGAGATGCCATCGGTGTATCCACTACCGGAGTCCGCAGCCTTTGCAATTCTTCACGAACTATCTCTCTAATCATGTCCCGTAAGGAGCTATGACTGTCAAACGTCACAGCGGCGGCCTGAGTTTGGGGGCTGCTGCACAAGCGGTCATATTGTCGGCAGCGTTGGTGAAGGGCCCTCTCGATAGCCGACGCTTCTTTGATGAAGTTCTCTACAAAGCTTGGCAGGTTGCGCAGAAGTCCGGCGAACAGCTGCTCTTTCACGCCACGCATGAGGTAGCGCAACTTCCTATCTTCAGTCATCTGCGGGTCGGCCCTCCGAAATAAACGTGTCATGTCTTCGGCGAACATGGCGACCGTTTCATTGGGTTTTTGTACCCTCAGCTCTAGTAGTTGGTGGGCACGGTCACGTCTGTCGACATTAGCAAAAGTTTCAACCATCTTCTGGTGAAAGTCAGTCCATGTGGACAGGGGGCTGGTGCTGGCCATTTCGAGATGTCCGGTAGAGGTTTTCTGCGAGGGGTTGCAGTCTGGAGGAAGACCTCGTAGCCGACGACTGAATCGATGGACAGGGGTTGCAGTAGGCACGTCCGGGCTGGATGAACGGCTCCCACTAGGAGTGTGAAGCATCGGGCAGCGTCACGGCCCAGCACCTCCACCAGTGTCGCAGTGCAACGCGAACAACAGATGACAGCAGCTTACGGTAGCGAAAAGAGCGTATTCAGGATCAGCTGTAGAGCAAGATGCCTGCTTCGTTGTCGTCCCGATCAACCACCTGACCCACTAGCTGGAATCTACAAAAACGTTTCATCATCGTTCTTTTTCATATAAACACGTGCCAATATATATATATATATATATATATATATATATATATTGTAAGCACATTCCAAGCATTTGATCGTTCTCACTTGCACATACCCATCATCATCGTCCTCTCTCTTGGGGTGTTGTTCTGAGCCGAGCCAGACATCGCAGAATAAACGCTTCTGCTCGCCCTGCCTGCTCATCTTTTGGGCAGCAGTGCCCTCTAGTCAAGTAGACCCACGGTGCTGAAGCTACACTTGTGAATTCTTTGTATTCCTGTACCATCCTGGCTGGATTCATACTCTGGCAACTGTGCACCCTCACCATGAGGTAGGGCTAACCGCATTAAGATCAAAGTTGGTGACAGCAAAGCGCGCTGGCGGCTTCTTCTTGGGCTTCAACCGGCTACCATCCACCATAGGACCACCCACTGCTGTTATGTCTGCTGCCACCACGCGCCGTACCAGCGACGGAGAGCTTTGTGGCGTGACAGAGGGTGTTGTGTGGGCAGATTCACTGCCCGATCCACCTTCGCGCCCCAGGCTCTGTAGGGTTGATCCATGGTGGCTCAGCACTTGGTGCCGCACGGCATTCTCGGAGGCCAGTCTGGGCGGATCACACTTGCCAACGCCACTCACCCGGATGGTCGGTGCCCCAGTGGGGGTCTGTGAAGCAGGTGGAGTAGTTATGCGGGAAAGTGGCATGTCTCGGAGAAAGCCCGACTCTGTCTCGGGAGGGGAGCTGCACATGTCGTCCAGATTAGCCACAGTGTTGAGTCTGTCCATGTGGCTTTTCATCCAACCAGGCATCAGGGCCCTGCGGCCCGGAATCTGCTGGCCAGCCTCGGTGCTCATGTTTGTCGTGCAGTTAAAGCGATGTTTAAGAGAAGTAAGGCATGGCCAAACTACCGATAAGGTTTCATTATTTGACGAGGACTTCTAATCAATTTTATGAAGAGCATAGCCAGGAAGTCCACGGGGAGATTTAGATTGTCGAATGCGCCTCTAGTGCGCACCTCTATGCATGGAATGCGCCTCTAGTGCATGGATTCGAACCCATGACCTACCGCAGCCGTGGCCTCGTGGTAGAGTGTCCGCTTCGGCTGCGGGAGGTCATGGGTTCGAATCCCACTGCCGCCGGATACCCACCGGTTTCTGGAAAATGGGCACAAGCACTCCCCCGGCCTGACACTCGGCTGTGTTCAGGGGTGAGCCGCTTGGGAAGGGAAGCCTAGGCCATTCAAATCCCGTCGAAACATGTGGGCACAAATTGAACCTCGAAGAGAGAGGACGATGATGATGGGTATGTGCAAGTGAGAACGATCAAATGCTTGGAATGTGCTTACAATTTATATATATATATATATATATATATATAGCATCGAACGCGCAATTCGAAGGTCGTAGGTTCGATTCCTGCTCACAGTTGGTAATTTTTCATCCACTTTTCTTTCTTTTTATTTACATTCCATTGGTTTAATAACTTCCCCTGTACATTCCTTGGCATTATTGTCTGTTATATCTCATTAATATTGTGTTAAAACACGGAAAAACGAGCCCTTAGGTATACAATTCTTTCCCTTATATATATATGTATATATATATACGGCAAGTTATCTTTTCACCCACTTTTCTTTCTTCTCATTTACATTACAATTGGTCTAATAACTTCCCCTATACCTTCCTTGGCATTATTGTCTGTTAGATCTCTCTCACACACACACACACACACACACACACACACACACACACACACATATATATATATATATATATATATATATATATATATATATATATATATATATATATATATATATATATATATATATATATATATATAGTGGGAGTAATAATTCAATGGGCCAGTTAGTCTTCGTGAAGGTATGGGATATGGCACAACGGGAGCGTTGTCAACAAGGATAAATATATTTATTTCCCAACAGTTTCGGGAGGGGACCTCCCTTCATCAGGGGAAACTGTTGGGAAATAAATATATTTATCCTTGTTGACAACGCTCCCGTTGTGCCATATATATATATATATATATATATATATATATATATATATATATATATATATATATATGAAAGATATGAAAGTAGATGCGCTTTCATATTTATAACCTTGCGGCAACCGAAGTTATTCTTGTATATATATATATATATATATATATATATATATATTGTCACGACGTCAAAACAGAGGTCTTGCCGTAGAGACTGAGACACCAGAAGCAGGTCGATCTTTTTAATTAGAATGCGCAAGCGAGTTCTTCTTCTTCGTCCAATTCTTAGTCCTTCGTGGCACATGCACAACTGTCATTGTCTTTCTTGGGCAAGCACGTGACATTTGCCTCCCTCCGAAAGAAGCATCGTCCCGATGCGCAACTTAAATGCTCTACCAGGCTTATGAAGTGATCGTACGAAAACGGTAACCGGGAGCTAATTAACTCGATAAATACGGTTTCATACGCACGACGTGCACGACTTCGGGCAAATGCTTTTGGCGCCTAGAACTACAATTAGTGTCGGGAACAACTTCGTAGTTCACGTCTTTCAAGCGTCGCGTGACGCTGTATGGACCAAAGTACCGCCTTAGCAGTTTCTCAGACAGTCCACGTCGACGTATCGAAATCCAGACCCACACTTTGTCGCCTGGTGAGTAGCTAACAAACTTGTGTCGGGTGTTGTAGCGTTGTGCATCTTGATGCTGCTGATGACAGATGCGCACGCGCGCGAGCTGTCTGGCTTCTTCGGCACGCTGAGTGAATTCTTCGGCGTCTACATGGATGTCGTCACACTCATGCGGCAACATGGCGTCCAATGTTGTCGTGACGTCGCGACCATAGATCAGACTGAACGGTGTCATTCCAGTGGTTTCTTGTCGAGCGGTGTTATAAGCAAAGGTCACGTACGGCAATATCTGATCCCAGTTTTTATGTTCCGTGTCAACGTACATACTGATCATGTCTGTGAGGGTCCTATTGAGGCGCTCCGTCAGTCCGTTTGTCTGCGGATGGTATGCAGTTGTTCTCCGGTGAGCTGTACCGCTGAGTCTGAGAACCGACTCCAAAAGCTCTGCGGTGAAGGCAGGTCCTCTGTCTGTGATCACTGTTGTCGGAGCGCCATGCCGAAGGACGATGTTTTCGATGAAAAACTGAGCGGCTTCTGCTGCTGTGCCACGCTGCATAGCTTTAGTCTCCGCATAACGGGACAGGTAATCAGTAACCACAATAATCCATCTGTTCCCTGTTGTGGAAGTTGGAAAGGGACCCAGGAAATCCATTCCAATCTGGGTGAACAGCTTTTCTGGTGCTTCGACTGGATGTAAAAGACCGACTGGCTTGCTGGGAGGCGCTTTGCGTCTTTGGCAGTCGGTGCACGTTCGCACGTGATGGTTAACAGCAGCAGGTAACTTTGGCCAGTAGTACTTGCATCGTAGTCGGCACAATGTTCGGGTGTAGCCTAGATGACCAGAAGTTGCTTCATCATAACACGCTTCCATAATTTCTTTCCGAAGAGAGGCAGGCACGACGAGCAAGTGCGGGTTACCGGTTGGTGAGAAGTTTTTCTTATAGAGAACATCGTTTCGCAAGCAAAAAGATGGCAGTCCCTTAGCAAATAACCGCGGCACGTCTTTACGTCGTCCTTCTAAATATTCAATGAGTGGTAACAGCTCAGGGTCACTGCGCTGCTCTCGTGCAATAGTGGCCGCGCTGACAACTCCCAAGAATGCCGCGTCGATGTTTTCGTCATCAGGAGCGACAGTTTCCACTGGCGACCTTGAGAGACAGTCGGCGTCGGTGTGCCTTTTCCCAGATTTGTAGACGATGGTCATGTCAAACTCTTGAAGTCTTAGGTTCCAGCGCGCCAAACGACCAGATGGATCTTTAAGGTTGGTGAGCCAGCACAAAGAGTGATGGTCGCTAACAACCTTGAAGGAGCGGCCGTACAAATACGGACGAAATTTGATGACTGCCCACACCACGGCGAGACACTCCTTCTCGGTGGTCGAGTAGTTCTCCTCCGTGCGAGAGAGAGTTCTGCTGGCGTAGGCTATTACTCTTTCACAGCCGTCTTGCCACTGCACCAGAACGGCACCTAGACCTACATTGCTGGCGTCAGTGTGAAGTACTGTATACGGGCGTCCTGGTCGAAGTGCGCAAGGACTGGAGGTGTTTGCAAGCGTTGTCGCTGTTCATTGAATGCCATTTGCTCCTGTTCACCCCAAAAGAAGGGGACGTCCTCACGTGTGAGTCGTGTCAATGGCGCCGCAATAGACGAAAAGTCCTCGATAAATCGTCGGTAATAGGCGCACAACCCTAAGAAGCGTCTCACAGCCTTTTTGTCATGGGGTGCAGGAAATTGTGCTACGGCGTCTATTTTGGCCGGGTCAGGTCGAACACCCTCGTGACTGACGACGTGGCCTAGGAAGCTGAGTTCGTTGAAACCAAAATGACATTTTTCTGGTTTTAAAGTCAGGCCGGCCGAGCGTATGGCTTGTAGTACGGTGGATAGACGGCTGAGATGTTCCTCGAATGATGCTGAGAATACAACAACATCGTCTAGATAGACCAAGCATGTTTGCCACTTCAGGCCCGATAGTACGGTGTCCATGAGACGCTGAAAAGTGGCTGGCGCCGAGCACAACCCAAAAGGAAGCACCTTAAATTCGTAAAGGCCATCAGGCGTCACAAAGGACGCGTTTTTTCACGATCTCTCTCGTCGACTTCTATCTGCCAGTAGCCGCTTCGGAGGTCCATTGAAGAGAAATAGCGCGCATGACGCAGCCGATCGAGTGAATCGTCTATGCGAGGCAGTGGATAGACGTCTTTCTTCGTGACTTGGTTCAACTTGCGATAATTAATACAGAAACGCAAGCTGCCGTCTTTTTTCTTGACCAAAACCACGGGGGACGCCCAAGGACTTTTCGAAGGTTGTATGACGTCATCCACGAGCATCTTCTGTACTTGCTTCTGAATCTCCTCGCGTTCTTTCGGAGCCACACGGTAGGGGTTCTGCTGAATCGGTCGAGTGTTGTCTTCGGTAATGATGCGGTGCTTGGTCAATGGTGTCCGCTGGACCTTTGACGTACGCGAAAAGCAGTCTTCGAATTGGTGTATAAGTCCAAGCAGACGCTTCCTGTCAGAGGGCGGCAGCGTGGAGCAGATGTCCACCGACAAAGTTGTCGAGGCAGGGACTGTCGCGTCATCTGGTTGCAAAGCACAGCAATCCCCGGCTTGGTCTATATCGTCGAAGTAGGCAATTGCGGTACCCTTCTGGATTTGACGGCGCTCGTTGCTGAAGTTTGTAAGGAGCACTTCTACCTGTCCACCAGCAAGCGTTAGGATGCCTCTCGCGATGGAAATGCCTTGCGTGAGCAAAAGAGCGACTATGTGCTCCACTATCACATCCTTATAGGAAGGCCACCCACTGGACACAGACACAAGGCAGCAGGATCTCGGTGGGAGCGTCACATCGTCGGCTATTCGCAAACTGCCGCGTAGTTCGTCGCTGCTGTCGTCGACATACGGATGTGCGCAAAACATCACCATGCGTTGAGGGATGTTGATAACAGCGCCATGATCTCGAATAAAATCCATGCCCAAAATTAGCTCTTTACAGCAATCTGGCAACAAGACGAAAGTGGCCACGAAGCTAGAATTCCCAATGCGAAGTCGAGCGGTGCATTTACCCGTGGGAATCATCAGCTGACCACCAGCACTTCTTATGTGTGGCCCTGTCCACGGTGTCTTGACCTTTCTAAGGCGGTCGGCGAGTTGTTGTCGCATGATTGAGAAGTCGGCGCCAGTGTCGACCAGTGCTGTAACGTAATGTCCGTCAATGAAAATTCCAAGATCAGCACGTACAACTTCACCGGCATTAGTATTCGTCGTCGTATTCGTCGTCGTATTCGTCGTCGTATTCATCGTCGTATTCGTCGTGGTTGTCGTCATATCTTCTTGCGATGATAGGGGGAACTTTTCGGTGTTTCGACGATTGGCAACCTTGCCCCCGGAGGTCGCAGCAGTTAGTATCCCCGGCGCGGGCTAGGCGAACGGCCTCTGGTGACGTCCGCGTAGCTCTGAGGGAAGTCACGGTGACGCGCAGGAGATGGAGATTGCCAGCGACGCGGTGTAGTTGCTTGGCCAGTCGACAGTTGATCGGCATTGTGGGCACGACGGTCTTCAGAGCGGAAAGAAGCGGGACGAGAAAAGTTCCCGAAGCCGGAATCGCTATGACGGCAATAGCGAGCAATGTGACCTGGTTCTCCGCAGCGGAAGCAAATAGGTCGACGGTCGGCCATGCGCCACAAGTCAGTTCGGCGAACTGGTGGTCGTCTCATGGAATCCCGTTGCCACCAAGGTACGGCCGCGGGTCGTGGCTGGAAGGGTGTCGCCACAAATGACGGTGGAGGACGACGGACCACATCAGCGTAGCTCGCTGGATGTGGCTCAGGACTTGGCGCCGGTGGTGTAACGGCTTGCCTCAACTCCTGGCGGACGATTTAGGCAACAGATGCGACGGGCGGTTGGGTAGGAGGGACGCAGAGGGCCCGAAGTTCCTCACGCAGTATTTCCCTAATCATTTGTCGTAGGGAACTTTCACACACGGCAGTGTTCTGAGCTGCAGCACTTACTGCCGTGTGGTTCGGCAGGCGGTCAAAGTGTCGGTATCGTTGTCGCAGTGCGCGCTCGATGACAGTCGCCTCTCTTATAAATTCATCTACTGTTGTAGGTGGATTTCGTACGAGGCCCGCAAACACTGGTTCTTTGACACCCTGCATTAGGTGACGCACCTTCTTTGCCTCGGGCATGTCAGGGTCAGCTCGTCGAAACAGACGGATCATACCCTCTGCGTACATGGTGGCTGTTTCGTTGGGTTTTTGTGCGCGATCCCGTCGGTCCGTGTTCAAAAATGTGGCGAGGAGCTTTCGACGGAAATCTTCCCAAGATTGTAAAGTAGCCTCGTGGTTCTCGTACCACGTGCGAGCGCTATCTTCCAGGGCGAAATATGCCCTGGATCTATATATATATATACATATATATATATATATATATATATATATATATATATATATATATATATATATATATATATATATATAGAGAGAGAGAGAGAGAGAGAGAGAGAGAGGAAATCGTCGAAGAGTAAGTCGGGCCCCTGCCACCTTTGGAGAATGCAAACTCTCCCACTATGCATGATGAGCACACATCAACGCGCGCAATTATATTTAGCCTGCTTTCTTTTATTCGCTCTAATTAACTGTCTCTTCATTCCTCGTTCCCCCGTGAGTGTATCGGTTGAGGTGTCCTCACATGAGAGACAGTTATCGTGCACTCCACAACCCATTTATTTACCTTTCCGCCCCCCGTCCCTAAAGACCCCCCCCCCCCGCACCTACGAGCAAACATGAATATGTGGTTGAACTCACTGCCGAAAAAATTCTTGCTACGCCACTTAACAGTATGGAGTGAACAGACATATGTAGTGCGCGATATGAGCCTTGCACATACAAACATCACAACTGTGACACCAGGGTCGTACCCAGGAATTTTTTTCGGGGGGGGGTGCGTGTAGAACGGCTGCCATTTTCTAAGATTTATACTGGCCTATTTTCGTGAATAAAACAAGTACATCGCTTACTTGTAATAATTCGATGGTACTTTTCAATTATTTGTACCCAAATAAAAAAATTGGTATGTCAACCTCAAATTCTTGTTAAAGCAAAAAATAAGTTTGGACAATAGCACCACCAAAGCCGGTGACACCGCGACCAACGGCTCCTGATGAAGTAACACAATGTATCCGCGGTACAAAAACGGTATGTATGTGTTACAAGCTGCCACTCTAGCGTCGCCAGCGCGAAGTCGGCGACGGGAATGGCAGCAGGTTAGGTCGTTCCGTACGTAAGCAGAGACAGTGAAGAGATCAGAGACGTATGTGGGGAAAAACAAAACTCTAGTGATATTGCAGCACTGCAGAGGAGTCTAGGAATATTGCAGAGGAATTTAGTACCACACTTAATACCAACTAACAAAATACATATAAAATCAATAAATCAGCTTACAAGAGAGAAGTATTACAAACTACACAAAACTAACCAACAATAAAACTACAGATGAGAAAGTCCGAAGGTATAAACAGGTGAAGGGATACCTGTGATGACCGGCAGCGTCGAGTCCACGACGATCGGATGCGAGAAGTCAGAGAGAGTTCTGGCACAACTGCGATGTCGGCGGTGTTGCAGCGCTGGTGTTTCCGGGAGGCTAGTGCTTGAAGCCGATCTCGGGCAGGTTGAGTTTACTCGAGATTCAAGTACCGATGCCTGCGTTACAGGCGTTAATTTCGCGTCACAACTAGACGAATGGCTAAGTTTAGGTGGCCAGCCGACACGGAGCCACAACCACTTAAGGGATACTTCTTGATCTCCTTCTACACCATGTTGGTCAGCAACTAGACTGCTTGCCCCGCCGCGGTGGTCTAGTGGCTAAGGTACTCGGCTGCTGACCCGCAGGTCGCGGGTTCAAATCCCGGCTGCGGCGGCTGCATTTTCGATGGAGGCGGAAATGTCGAGGCCCGTGTGCTCAGATTTGGGTGCACGTTAAAGAACCCCAGGTGGTCAAAATTTCCGGAGCCCTCCACTACGGCGTCTCTCATAATCATATGGTGGTTTTGGGACGTTAAACCCCACAAATCAATCATCAACTAGACTGCTTAGCAAGGCGAAATCCTGCTCTTAAATCGACCTGCGTGTCCCCTGATTCTCGTCCTGGGGGAAAAGAGACCTCTACATGGGTCCAATCATGCACGTTTCATTGTTAGAAACTCCACCCTAAAAATATATTGACCACGTCCCTTTTTTAATTAGGAGAGGGTCCTCAACTGAGCGAGAGTGACAACCTGTTGGAGTTCTCTCATACGGCTTGTCCACAAGCAATTTTGCCCGTGGGAATGGTCTGTTTCCTTGGTTTCAGCCGGTGCGTCTTGCAGTGCACAGCTAGTTCGGGGTGCATCGCGGCCTTTGACGACCCTGCCGACACCACCGTAGGTACAAAGGATCAAACATCGGCGACTAACGTTTGAAGAAGAACACCCCATTCAGTACTTCCCTGCACTAAAGGCCAGTCTTTTCATGAGCGAACGGTTCCACCGGTCAGCGGGGGAGTGCGGCGCCCGTTAATTTGCCGTTACGCCGGGTCGCAAAAATGGCAGTACGTGACAGCATGTATGCAAGCAAACAAACAAGTCGCCCGACATTCCGATCTTCTTGTTACCGTTGGCACATTCTGCTTGCTGGATATTTTCCTCGTAATTGCGAAAGGATAGAAGGGTAGAAAGGTTGAAGCTTGGGCTAGCTGGGTTTAGCTTTTAATCGACTCTTGCAACATAGAGGGAAGTTTAAACGAGGAATTTTTTCCTTCTCGGCAACTTGCAAAATTCTGTGAGCACTTGTTCTGGAGTCACTTGAAGTTCTCCATGGATGCTGAGCAGTGCTAGTCCGGTCAATCTGTCGTTGTTCATATGATTTCAAAGGTAGCTCTCCAGCCTTCTCAGTGTGAAAAAAGTCCGTTCCAAGGTCGACGTCGACACGGGTAAAGTCGCCAGGATAGAAAGTAGGCTGTGGATGTTCGGAAAAAAGTCGCGGTTGCACATCTCTAAGGCCTGTAAAGCACAAGCTGGGCGATTCTTTGCTTCTATCTGGCAGCATTTGTTCACCCACAGTGTGAACTCTCCTTCGATGACATTAGCCGAAGGAATGTCGCCAAGGTAAAACTGCACTGCATTATCAATATCAGAAAGGCTAGCCGATGCGCAGAATTTTGGCAGCAGCATGTTAAGGCCAACCACGACCTTCTTATGGGCATCGAACCGGGCTCTTAATTGATTTTCGAAGTCAGCCAGCAAAGGCAAATACACATTTCTACGGTAGTACTCTTCGGGAGTAGCAGAAGGTACGTTGCTTCTTTGCATCTGCCTTCCAGTGATGCGTGGTAGGGCCATCTCAACATTTGTGATCTTTAGCAAAGAGAGCGACTTCAGAAAAAATGTTATTAAATTCCGTTTTCGCACTACCCCTTCTGTGGAAAGAACGTCTATAACATTCTTTACGTGATCGCACGCTTGAGCCAAGTCACAGTCAATTTTTTGAACAAACTTGCAAAGTGGCAGTGTCAAAGAGAAGAGGTCGCTACAGATCTGAAGCGAAACGACAAACTCGGGCTTCGTAATGGCATTGAGCAGTTGAGAAGCTTTTGATGAAGTATCAGATGACGCGGCCTCTTCTTCCAAATATTCGAGGAATTGTACAATAGGCACGCACAGTTCAAGGAAACGCTGAAGTGCATCGTGACTCTCTACCTACCTTGTTTGGCAAAAGGAGAGAACTGATTTTCTTTTTTCTTGTGTTAAATCTTCTACTTTGTCTCGCAGTTGGTTCGTCCTCTGTGGCGAAGCTCTCACAAACGTACAGGTTCAGGATACAGTTCCCAAACAGTTGCGGATGCTGGGGAGTTTGCATGCGTGAAGCAGAGCAAGGTTCAACGAGTGGGCGCTACAATGCACGTACAACGCTTTGGGCGCTGTTTGACGAATGAAGGCTTGAACACCGTTAAGGTGGCCGCTCATTGATGCCGCGCCGTCGTATCCTTGCCCGCAAAGTAGGTTCAGGTTAAAGCCATGACCTCTAAGGCTGTTCAGGATTGTTCTCGCCAGCGCCTTGCCAGTGAGATCGTACACGGGAACGAAATCTACATAATCTTCTTTCAGAATGGGCACTCCCGACGTGTCGTGTCCAACGTACCTTAAGCACATAGGGAAATGTGGGCGGTGCGAGATATATCAGTGGCCTCGTCAGCTAGAACTGAAAAACACGAACCTGAGTTGACGCACTATCTTTCTTTGTATGATTTTACCACAGAGGGTGATCAACTCATTTTGAATTTTTGGGCTCGTGTACAGCGCATTCGCCGGAGATGTTTCCATGTGAGCTCTCAAGGCGGCATCTCCACATTTTGCTCTCATCCTAAGCAGTGCGCGAAAATTTCCATCATTTTTGAATGGCAGCACTTCAGACATATTTATCTGACCAGAGTCGTCTGTGCCGCGAAGCAGTACTTCTTGCCTGCCACAGAAAAGGATTGTTTCTATTATTGGCAGCAAGTTCTTGCGGTTTTCTTCCGCCTGCTTTTTAAGGCCGTGGTCAAGTTGTGTTAAGATGTCATGCTGTGAGTGGGACCGGACTGCTAAAAAGTTCTCCGATAGCGTTGTTGACATGGCGTGATAACTGCTGGATGCGTGGCTCTTAAAGGCGTCCATGGCTTTCTTGTAATTGGGGAACTCCTTAGTTACAAAACAGCCCAAGCGCTGGTGCTCCCCTTTTCCTGCACACTCGCTTGGGAAGACTACGCAATATTTGCATAATGCTCCTTGAAGCTTCTCTGAATAAACAAGCCATGGGTAACGATCTACCCAGTGAGGTTGGAACTTCAGATTCCTTTTCCCTGTGGCGGGATAATCATAGTTAGCCGGAGGGGTCTACGGATTGAGCAGCAGCTTCTCCATCGTCTCTGGATCATTTACATTATTGTTTTTCGAGACAAACAGTCCCAAGTCGAAAATATTCGCACTCGTCGCACAGAGGGGAGGCGAACCAGAATGTGTAGGTGCCATGCCACTCACCTTCCTTGGGCATTGCCCAGTGGTAAAGGCGTCACTTTGCCCAGCGTTGACTGTAGAACAACGATCACTTGGAGTTGCACTGTGGCCATCATTTCCCGGCGGCGCATGGGTGTCCTGCTTGTGTTCGTTCTCAGGTGATTCATATAAACCAGTGCATTCTCCTGAGTCGCTACAGAAGTTTGGACGCGCTTGGCTTTCCACCAGTACTGAGGAGGGCGAAGTTTTATCCTTCGAAGGAGGCGGTTCTTCTCCGCCCGCTTCATCGGTTTGAACTTTCTTGAAAAGACTCCTTTGCTTCGTTGTTGCAGAGTGTCTTTTCATTTTGCTGCCGCAATCCTGTGCACGCACACAGAAGTGGCCAGTGGCTCCAAAAAGACGTTTGCGACTGCTTCGACTGCCTGGCGTGAACGGCGGGCGATGTTTTCTTCCTCTCTTATCCAGTTTACAGTGGCTAGAATGTAGAAGTGTGATGGACGCGCCGGCTCCCGCGTGGCGCATGTGTTTTCTGAACGCCGCTACAGCTGGTGTGCATGCAGGCCCATTATTGTACTCCAGCTGCAGCAAAATGGATTTACGCTACTTAAAGACCTTTTCACAGAAGACTCCATGGGCACTGCCTACTCCCCTTAATATACGTGAACCCCCAAGAATGCACTGCCGAGACATTTGCACTCCCGTGGTACAGTCCAGAAAGGAGGTGTTGCTCCGTTCCTATGAAAAAGTCACATTTTCACAGACGGCTCCCTGGGCGCCTGCATAATTCTCTCTGGGCTGCGCTAATTAAATAGCCGTGACCCCCCCAAAATGCACTTTGTAGGCTGTGACGTCAGCCTCTGTACTCCCGCGCGCAGCCCAGCTTGGCGGCGTTTTTTTTTCTCCTGTGAAAGTTGACCGCTGCTGCCGGATTGTGTGCCTGCTGTATCCTCGCTTTGTGCGCTTTGTAGGGAGGCGCATATACCTTCTGTGTACAGAAGAGGTAGATTTCCTTGCGTGTGGTTAAGGTTGTTCGAAGTTGCTCGGATATGCCAGTCTTTCAGTAGATGTCATCTTCGATGATTCGTTTCGGTGGCGAGGACTACAGTTTGAGAAAAGCTTGCCCTGCAGCCTGCGTCCTCGGAATGCGCCGCTGAGTTTTTTCCGCTTAGGGGTTTCGTTCCCTGGCAAATTTGTTGGTGTTGCCGTTGCTGTCGAACTGTTTACCTCCACACAAGTAGACGCGCTTTTCGTAGGAACCCAAAGCCGACACGTGCGGTCCGCACAGACGGATAACTTCTCCAGCGGCAATGCACAAGGAAAGCATCTGGAATCAATAAAGGAGCTGCTACGGTGTGAAAGACAAAAAAAAAAAAAGACTCGAAGGAACGCGAGAGCGAAGTGCAAAGCTGTACAAATAGGGCAGGTGCGCGTGCGGGGGAGGGAGCGCTGAGGTGTTGTGGTAAAAGGGTAGGTTTGAAGAAAGGAAGAAGAGGGAAGCAATGCCAGGAAAGTTGCAGTGTAACTTTGGCAGCTGGTGGTCGCTGTGAAGGCGTGTAAATATTTTAGTATCACCCGAAGAGTTAAAGCATCAAAAAAAATTTCGGGGGGGGGGGGGTCAGAACCCCCTCAACCCCCCCCGCCTAGTTACGGGCCTGTGTGACACCACAATGACAGGTTTATTGGTGTGTGTGTGTGTGTGTGTGTGTGTGTGTGTGTGTGTGTGTGTGTGTGTGTGTGTGTGTGTGTGTGTGTACTGTGCTCTCAATGCAAGGCGGCTTGCTGATCCCTCCCTCCCCCTTCTCGCCGGCAGATTCACCTGTCCCCTCCACTGACCTCCCTAGTGGAGGTCAGTGGTCCCCTCTGGCCAAATAGGAAACTTCCGTCTCTGTTCTTTGTATTTATGAGTAGTTGAGAGTGTTATTTTCTCTAGTGTGGCCTATCGTTCCTGTGGGTGGGAGTAAGAGATTGCCTTTCTTTACATTTGGGAGGCAAAAATTTTCACTTGCCTGGAGCAAGCGGAACGAGGTGTTGATATGGTAATGTTAAGAAAATTAAAAAAAAGAGGAGGGGCATGGTGGGTTGCGCCAGCCAACCAACTATCCATACAGGGTCACAGATCAGCGCCACAAGAATAAAAGCATAGGAATAAATAGGGAAGCTAGGCAGGGAAAACGTACGAAACAGGCGTCCTCACGTGGAAAGGAGGTAACTGTCACGCAAGACCAATTGAATATGTAATAAAAAGCTTAGGAGTTTGCTTGTTAACCTCGTAGCGACTGATTTTTTTTATTGCTTGGACACGTATTGGCAAGCCGCAAGGTACATGCAATATGCATACGATTCAAGACCAGAGTTTTGAAACGCGCGCCTTTGGATTCGAATGATTTTCCGTCCCGAATCACATTTTCTCGTGTGCCGCACAGCCGGTGTAGCCGGTGCGTGCATTCACCCATTGGTTCACCTTCAGTGCAAACGGCGAAGCAGACGCTGTTCAGTGTTCAGCAGAGTAGTTAGGCCCACAGTTGCCTCCCTAATGACTGCTGCGTAAACAGCTGTTATCTGGACATGTAAGCACCTAACTTTACGTTAGCCATCTCTCTGGGTTTCTTTAATTCGCTTGCTGCATTTGAGCTCAAGGGCCTGTTCAACGTAAAACAGGCGCTTGTATTTGGGTCCAGAGCAAACAGCAAATGTGTCGTGTTTTTGCATCTCTTTGTTCTTATTTTTCGAGCATAGGCCAAAAAGACATTTGTAGTGACTTTCAACCGGTTACGCTTCTGCTCTAGGCCTTAGGCAGGGGATTATTGCTTGCACTGAGCTTTATTTGTATTGTTTACTGTGCGGTTCACATGTCCAGCTGTACGGTGAAGGATGAGGGGCATTTGGGACTTATGATAAAGCCAACTCTCTCGCAGGAAGGGCAACAGTTGTTGCTTTAATTACTCGGTGCATTGACTCCGACCCATTGTTTACGAATGACACGTTAGCTTGATGTTTGCGTTGTTGCTTCTGGCTTTGGCAATAGCTGCCGCACGGGACACTTCGAATATTTGCTGTACTGTCAATTGTTTTGCAGCATGGACAAATCGCCCTGTGTGCTTTTGGAACGAATCAACGTTGATTCACAACTGGCGTTGGAACGTGGGATCCAGAGTATCCCGCTTGCCAAAAGGTACTGTTGAAATTTCATTCTTTACTACGCTGAAGCACAGAACACCTATATACTACCACTCATATGTGGCGTACACCAGAAAGTCTTTTGCACAGCGCGTTGGTTAGCCTTAATGCGTTATATTGATGTATTTACGAGTAGAAAATCCGAAAATTTTGTCGAATCTCTTGAGTTTCTTTTCGAAGTATTCGGCATTCACTGATGGTGGGCACAGAAGGTTATCAACAAGCATTTGCTCTTTGTTACATGAAATTATGGCGTATACGCCTAACAGTGTGTAGTAACCCAAACAAGACAGAAGTTTAAGGAAATGCGCATGCTTAAAGTGACGATAAGAATTGTGAAACAGTTCGGGCATGTCACCTGCACCAACATTTGAAAGCAGGGGATCTTTGCCTTCTTCCATCATCCTCTGTTATGTTTTGACCACGATGTGGGCAGGCACCCGTGTCGAAACATTGACGTCAGAAACAATCTTTGGTTCACATAAATGTATTCTGCCTAACACAGAAAGTGAATAATAAAAGCAGCAATAAAGTGTAAAAGCAGCAATACACGTGCTGTTGAAGATTCCGACATTATCGCTTGTGCCCATGTAAGCTCCCGAGTAAACTAACTATTCGCATCCTGCTCACAATCTGAACAGAATGATCTAAAACGAAGGTTCTCAAACACTGCGACACATTATGCGCCGGGCACTGCTAACAGTCATTGTAGATGTAATCTGAATGCATAAAAAAGAACACGTGTAGAAATATACGTGCACAGATACTCACATGCACAAACATATGTTAAAGGACTCTTTACACATGATTCGAAAATTTGAGATGCTTGTGTTGTCTGAGCGTCCTGCGTGCAGGGGCACTTCGTACTAATTATTAGTGACAAGAATTGCCATTAAGATATTTTAATTCTGGTTTTGAAATAAGGGGTATTGCTGATCTGAGTTATCAGCACCAATCGACATCTCTGGTTTGACGTAAACAGAGGCCCTGCAAGGTGAGTATTGTCGACGTCTGAAATCATTTGTGCAGTGCGCACAATACCTCGACTGGCTCCTGGTGAGGACGATTGTTCGTCACTCCTCTTGCTCCATTGTCGGGCTGCTCTCTAGGTGGTTTTGGCTGCTTACACCAGGAGTGCTTTTCTTCTTTTTGAGGGGGACACGCTCAAAGCACCATTATCCTTTCATTCTTCACCACCTGCAGGTCCCCCGATTTGAAAACTGCGCATTCAGTGTCAAAGCTTGAGTGCACGTAATGTGAGGCACTCCCCCACTGTGGGGCACAAATTTCCAATGGTATTTCTGTGGGTGATTGAACTGATACAAAATCGTTCTGTATTAATGATGCTAGCATTAATTATAGAATGCGGTAAAGCATTTACGATTCAATTTTGGGATTACCTGACACAAAGCTACAAATTACTGTAAAAATGTCGCAAACAAATCTTTTGCTGTCAGGGGTTTTTTAAAGGGAGTTAGACCCCCCTCGCCTTATCCCAAAAAGAAACTAAAGAAAAAAAGTTGCTTTGGCTATTCCTTTGCTAAAAGCCGAACAAAAGGTATGAGTGACTCAACCGAGCTTTTAGCATCACATTTAGCATCAATATCTCTCGCCTATTGTGATGGGTTCCACCCCCACTCCCACTCCCACTCTTCCACCCCCACTCTTTTTTTCCTCCAAAGCTGGATTGTGCCTCATGAAGCATGAACACCATTAAAAAAGCGAAAAGCACTGGAAGCCTAGGGAGCTAAATGGAAGTGTGTGGTAGTGTTGCCATGGTGTCATGTCATGCCTTAATACTCAGTGGTAGCTACTTGTTTTACAAGAGCTGTGATGGTTCCCTCGTTTTAGGCGAACGCTAATTACAGGGGTGTTCTTGCTGCTATCTTTTTGTTGCAGGAAGCCAATAGTTGTTGTGGAGAAGTTGCCCAATGCCGTTATCGATGGAATGGATCAGAAGAATGCTGACAGACCTAGGCAAGCAAGGAAAAGCTCTAAAAGACCACTATCGCCAGCTCCACCAAGGTGGGTGCACATGTATACATTTTCACTGTGCCAGAGGCAATAATTAATTTTGTCATCTGGAGAAATTCCTGTTACTGCCTACACCCATTTTGTTTATAAATCTGTAAAAGAAGTGACAGCAATTTTAACAGCAGGGGTGGGTATGCACCTTAAGATGGTATGTACCGCAGGAATTGGGCAAACCCCACTAACGAGTACAGAAAGCGTGAGTGTTAAGTGAAAAGTCTGCATGGCAAAGGGGAGCACACAAAACACGTGGTGGGAAGAGATAAGAAAAAGAGAAAAAATAGTAAGAGAAATGAAATAGATATAAAGAATAGAATTAAAAGACAAAGGAAACAGACGTCCAAAAGAGAGAAGAAACAGAGTAAGATCAAAAGAAGAAGAGACAACTATGGATAAACAAAAAGAGAATGAATCCATGAGAAAGAGATGAAAAGACTGAACAAAACATCGAAAGGAAAAAGCGAGATTGTGAGCGATGAATTTCAGAAAGAGATATAAAGAACAGAAATCAAGGCAGAAAGAGAAGTCAAGAGAAACAAAAAAAAGAGCAAGAAAGAAATATATAGGGACAGAAGTAAGTGGTAAACACATAAAAAGCATAAAGAGGAAGAGAAGAAAAAAAAACAAGGAAGGGCCAGGCAGCTTTGTCACTCTTCCTTCAGGCTTGTCATCACTAGTGCAAGGTTACCATAGTTATTTTGTAAACTGGAAGAAAAGGGCAAGCAACATTGTAGATGTCGCCCTACTGCATCCTTTGTCTATGCTGTTGCCTTCAATGGCCGGCGAAAGGGATTACTGTCGATGTTTACGCAGCAGCGCTTTATAGCTATATGACACCTATTTCTCATTGTAATGTTGTAGCTTTCTATATTCTTCTTACTTATTCTATATATTCTTTCTTATTCTTCCAAGACAGCCACCTGAACGCAATTCATGACAGTTTTCTGCGTTGCCTGTTAAAGAGAATGTAGTGCCTGGCCATCTGTGCTTCAACTTCCCCTTGCTTTCAACTTCCCCTTGCTTTCAACGATCCCCCAGGACTCTGGTTCCTTCTCTCCACCTGCATTTCTTGATGGACATTTACATTCTAGTGACAAGATGCTGATTTCGGTCAGCTTAGTGTCGTGAGCCACATCTTTTGTGATGTCCTATGAAGTCCAATCCCAGATGGTCTGTGGAAGACGCTGGTCGTGTCTTATTGTGCTCTCAGCCTTTCGTTGGCCAATTCTCTAGTCACCCAGGAGGCGTGTGTGGCAACACTGACTGGGATTGCCGGAAAAAACGGAAATGAAGGACCACCTGCTCTGCTTGTTTCCTTCCCTCTCCACTATTGTCCTTCTCGATCTACCCAAAGCAACTGCCGCCCTCCCTACACCCCTTGTCATATGGCGGAGCAACTGCCGCCCTCCATATGCACCCTTGTCAGAGACAATGTTGCAAATTAACAAAGGGGAAGGAAACAAGAATGTTCAAGGGGTGTGCAAGATTTTTATTGTCATATGGCGGAGGGTTTCTCCTGGGTTCCCCTTTGAAGTTCGAAGCATCGCATGTTTGGTTTGAGCAAGGCAAGTTTTCTTTTGGCTACGAGTCTAGTGAAGACTTCACAGCGAAAAGTCAGCTGATGCATTCCGGTGGTATTCTTGATCTGTCGTCACCTTACACTTTGCTATGGCAGACTGTCTTTGGAAATGTCAGCATCGTCGACCTAGTGTGACCAGCCCATCTGGTGATATTGTTGGCCAACCATCCACGTCTGCCTCGTGTATGTGTTGGCGTTGTCGTTTTAGTGTAAATGCGCCTTTGTCCCTAACAGCTGGGCCGTGCTCTCAGCCCTCATGCTGTGAACGCATGCTTCCTTCTCCCATCGAGAATAAACTCCTCAGAAGTAAAGCAAGTGTACTCTTATCTAAGCACTTCAAAAGCACCGCAAGGTGCTTTTCTTGAAGTGCCTAGCACTGTGTCCACATAGCTTTTTGTCCTTGCTTCTTTGTGTGCTAAAAAGTGCAAATTAAATCACCAACAATACCAAGCATTCGCTCTTTCACCGCCAGAGTTTTTTTCCTTTTGTACAATGGGCTCTCTTTATACAGAACCTGAAGGAACCAAGAAAATGTGCTCCGTTTTACAGTAGTACTGTTTACGGAGAGAGCAACAGGGATGCTGAATTATAGTATGAAAGCGACCATATTAGAAGTCGTCGTTCCATTTAAGCCAGCTGTTCCATTTAAGAAATTACTATTTATCGAGAGATTGCGAGAGATTGCTGTACTTTGCTTTTATATGGCAAGTATTTCATCTCTCTCCAACTAAAATTTACCAATACAACTTGATTTGATGTTTGTCGTCAACTTAGGCCTTTTCATCCTGGAATAATTTTGTTTTTGTTTTCGGCAATTCTCGCTTCAACTCACTGTTTTGTGTTCATCTTCTAGGCGGATTGACTCCGACTCACCGAGCAAACGCGTCCACTTTGGTGGTGAAGGCTCTCGGAAGTACCCACACATGAGATTGTGGACTGGGACTAAGAGCAGTGGGAAACAGCAAGGGGAATGCTCGAAGGAAAAGTGAGTCAAAATTAGTTTGCTACAGTGTTTGGACTTGTTTATATTAAAGTAGGGATGGCTGAATATTCCAGTGCATTGAATATCTGAATGAATAGATTAGAATTTGAATTCACTTTGACACAACTTTTTGCTAAGATGATACCTCAGTATGCTTGAATAGCATGTCGGTATGCATGGGTAACATCTCGGCAACAGAACCCAAAACTACGCGGCGCTAGCGGTCTATTTCAGGACACGCTGTGGAGTGTTCGTGTTTAGGTTGCCGACTGCTGTAAATTCGATTACATGTCACCCGTTTGAAATGGTAGTTTCAGCATGGGGCTGCAATGCCGTGAAACCACCTATCCTCAATACAGAGGATTTTCACTCTGCTGCGAAGCCATACTTCAAGGTTAAATGTAAATATCACCTTCACCTTGATAAATTACTTCCAAAATTTCACAAGCATGTTGTGCTGGTTTACATGCAGTAAGTACAGCAAATATTAAAATGTAACATATTTTCAGAAAGGTGTCTTGATGAGCGAGTTTTTATTATTCCAGTATTAAATATAGCTCGAAAGATGCAGAAAAGGGAAGCACAAACACAGTGCTCTCCTTGTGCTCTCCTTTTCTGTGTCTTTTGTATTAGGTTTAATATTGTAACACATATTAAAACCTATATATGTTCCATCCTTTTACTATTCATATCTTTCCACTATTCGAATTCACTTCCAGTTTGAAAAATAGGCATCTGTCTAGTTTCAATAATTGCATATTTTGTGAGCTGAGTCATCACAAAAATGTGTGAGTAACGGGGGGGGGGGGGGTTTGTACCCCCCAATCGGGCCTTGACAGCAAATTTATGAACACAGGGTGTCACTGCGGGAGCCATCGTTTCGACTAGCGAACTTTTCTTCAAGGCTGCAAGAGCATCTCTCCCCCTTATGCTTTGATTGATCAGATACTCCGCCCCCTTCATACCAGTTTACTTAGTACCAGCTTTATGCTTAGAAGACTTTCTAAAAATATTTGGAAAACAGAGGGTAAGAACTCAACCCGAAGTCTTTGAAAGTGAAAGGAGAATGTCGTGCGGTTCTCATGTCTCGAAAGATGATTGGGTGCGATGGAACATGATCCTAATGGCATGTTCGGTTGGCCGCTCTGGTCCTCTGGCTCAGTGCCGCCAGATGCAGAGACAGCTCACAATCGGAGCGTGAGTGGCAACGTATCAACTGAATACATCGTCGGTCTCGCAGCGCTTAGAGCAGTGCGCCTGTAGCGCCACTGTGCAGTCTGCGCGCGAAGCTGCCAAGTAAACATTGCTGCACCGTGTCAATAAATGGTGCCGATCTGTTCAGTGGACATCTCTGACATGTCGTGATGTAACGTAAGCCTTCAGAGTTCAGCACATAAATCTGCAATGGTCTTCGTCCAAGCTGCTATCTTCAAGCTAAATCACGAGGTTGTCAGCGAGCTGCTGTAACAACAGCATTGACATTTGCTCTGCCTTTGCTAGCCGCCTCATTATTGACATGGTGCACTTATGGCTTTGTAGATGTGAATTCGCCCACACACGCACAAGAACACTATTAAAAACGCATCTGCACAAAGTATTGCGCGCCTGGCAATACCCCCTTCTAAAGTGCATGCTCGCGCTTCTCGACTTGTTTACCTGCCAGCAGCCGCATAATTGGCCGGCTTGTGTCATGTGATCCGCCTTCCGGTCAGATCGCGCCCTGCTCTCACTTTGAAGTCAGAGCCGGCTAGAGCGCTCCGAGTCAAAGGCTGACGCTCTGAAAGAGCCAACTGAAAAAAGTCCGAGCGCTCGAATTCTACCAACTGAAGGCGCAGCCACTTTTCAGAGCGCTTGAAAACGCCCAACCAAATACGCTAAAAGGTAATTGTGGCGATTAGGGAATGTTTTGTTTATGCCAGCAATTTCATAAAGTATGTTCTCAGTTGCAGCAAGTTTTTTTCATTATCTTTCTTCAATCGTTACAATGCTAATTTTCTAATTATGGCTTATTTTTTCTTTGCGGATTGACCGAATGATGACACGTTGAATTCGCAGAAACCGCAGGCACATGCATGCTTAGCTTGTCGCTAATGTTTTCACTTCAACACACCTGTGCTTTGCAGTGAAGCCAGAGTGTGACGCACTTCTTTGCTAAGACTTTGAATAATGGCTGCTCTGTAGATGTTGGTCTTGTCTCCTTGTTTACATTGTAGCAGAATTTTCAGTACGCACACTAATAAGAATGTTCACAGAAAATTTCGTTATGTTCTGCTCTAAGTGATCCCGAATTAGGTTCTGTCTGCACTAAATCTGCTCCAGAAATTCCTCTGAATCCTAGACTGGCTAGACCACTACCACTGCAATATATTACAAAAATCAAAGCTAAATTTGCAACAACCCACTTAAAGCCAGCTTGGCAAGGTTCTCGCGAGTGCCATCAGAATTTGGTGCCCATGGATGGCGCAATTGTGCAGCATTACAATGTTGCCCATTTAAATGCAAATGCATTTCTTAGTTGGGCTATGTCAGGCATCTGGCGTTGTCTGCGGCAGTGTTCATGAGCCCGCAGGTGTTATTTTTCCGCTCTCACTCCCTTTCCCAAAACAACAGCTACAGGCGCAGACGCTTATCCTCGCCCCTAGCAACTGGAGCATGTGGTACAAGTGTGAGAGAGGGTAGGTGCTGTGCTTCGCTGCTCCTTCTCTTGTCATTTGCTCTCTCTCCTCTCTGCACCCCACTTTCCCGTACGCTCGTGCCTCACTCTCGACCGTTGGATGGCTGGGCGCCTCTTAAAAACATCCGGAAATGTGTGCTCAATGCGCTGCTGTGAAATGCCAACGTTGAGCGAAGATGCTGTTTGTTTTGTTCACTTCATAGTATTCTTTAATCGTGCACGCTAGCTGCTAGAGCTGGCAAACTACCAGAGTGGCGAACAGCGCTATTGGCTGCACGATGTAAGAAAAAAAAGTCTAACGCTGGGTTCTCACGTGCAAAATGCCGGTATAGATTCTATGCAATGCATTAGCATTTTCTCGCGATTCCCTTCAGGGAGGTGGGGGCATTTTGTTTAGTCTAATGCTAGGTGTGCTCTCAATTAATTTAATTTTGCCTGTTCGACCAGTTGCAAGAGAGTCATCATTTTCACTGGTATAGCGCACCAAGACAAGGGCACACACAAAGGAGAGATGCACACACACACAGCGCTAACTTGCAACTAATGTTTTATTTGCGATCACACACGCTGTTTATACAACAGTAGACCGATAAAACCTGGATAATGTCACGTCAAGAATACAGCACAGCCCATTCACGTGTCATCACCGATAGCGACAATCTACACTAGCCCGTCAAAGTGAAGATTCTAGATACTTCTTTTCTTTAGATGACGATACTATGGAAGCCACACTCACACATTTTTCTTTCATTTTGTCTATTTCAAAAGCTTCAATAATTTCACGTGTGGTTCTGTCACGGGCCTTAAAGAGTACACGGGTGTTTTGGAACATAGGGACGCAACCGCACCTCTGACAGTGAAGGTCCAAATGACCACATACAGCTCTTTCTACATTGTGCTTGTGTTCCCTTAGTCTTTCATTCACACACCTTCCAGATTGGCTTATGTATTCGCAACCGCAAGTCAAAGGAGTGCTATAGACAACACCACAACAACACTTCACAAATTTCTCCCGGTGCTTAATCTTACAATCCTGTTTCCTGCTACTTTCTGCATTGACCTTTTTGCACATTCCTTGCAACTTTTCGGGAGCAGAAAACACTACATCCGCACCCGGCTTTCTTGCTATCCTTCGCAAGTTATGCGAAATGGCATGCATGTAAGGCACTCACTACATCAACCTTGCCTGCCTTAGTGGCGGTTGCCTGGTCTTTGACGTTTGCCCATCCTTTCCTGCTTATACATTCGGTGACAGCGGTCAACAAGTGCAAGGGGTAGCCAGAGTTCAATAAACGTTTTGCTTGAGCCCACAAGCTCTCATCAAGCTTGTGGTAGCGCGACTTCATCAGTGAATTCTGAAAACAGGATTTCATCACCGCACGTTTTACCAATTTCGAATGAGTGGACGTGAACGGAAGAACCGGTTTATTCCCTCGCAGTTCATAGCTCCAGCATACCCTTGCTGGCGAAAAATACAGCCCGAGGTCAAGGAGTCTTATGAAATTGTCATTTGGTACTTCATGCATCAGCACCAAGGGAGATAACACTGTCAAAAACATGGTTAGAGTTTGTCACAACTGCGTCAAAATTGTTATGATCATTATTGGCAACGATGAGATAGTCATTTACATATCTAAAAACAGCAATAACGTCAGTGTGCTTCATACGTTCGTCAAGGACTTTGTTACGTTTTGCTAAAAACGGGTCGCTCAGGTACGGGGCTATGCAGAAACCTATACATATCCCTTCTTTTGTTTTACAGTGTTTCCATTCCACGTCGCATAGGTTGAGTTAAGATAAAAGTAAAGGAGCTCTAAAAACTGATCACTCGACAGACCGGCAGTATTTTGAAAATCAACTGCTCCTACTCTGTCTATACCTTCCGACACACACGCCATCAACTCTGCCTGAGGGAGGGTGTAATAAAGGTCCTTAACGTCAATCGAAAAAGCTAAAAGGTCTGCGTTTTCCTTGCCTGCGAGAAAGTCTAGCTCTTGTTCCGACTTTTTCACCAAAAAGGGGTCGTCAAGAGATATCAACTTGAATTGTTTTTGTAGAAATAACGCAATGCACTTTTGCCAGGATTCAGTCTCTGAGATGATTACTCTGAAAGGGCGGTCAACTTTATGGGTCTTTGCCGTGAAAAATATATCAAGATCCACTTTTTTTGTCTTCTCGATCGATCTAACCAAGCCTTCAAGATTAAAGCTTTTGCATAGCTTCTTCGCGGTAGTTCGCACTTTTTGTAACGAAATATTGTTATAAGTATCAAATACAGAATTGATGGCCTCTGCTTGGTACAATGATTTACGCATAACCGCAAAGCCACCGTCTTTATCGGCTGGTAGCAGCGCGAGGGAGTTGTCCTTCAAATGCCTAATGTTCTCCTGAATAGCACATCTGCCACCCGTAGGACGGACAGGCATGAGAACGTCGACACCTTCAGATACACACTTGTCAACGTCAACTTCAGATACTTGTTTTGAGACATTCCGAACCATCCCTAGAAGTTCGGGGCTAGATTTTCACGGCTCGACGGCGAACTTTGGTCCACACTTGAGTACCTGTTGCACTTTGTCGGGCAGGTTCACATCACCGATAACGTGAAGAGGATTCGATGGTGCGGAGGGCTTCTTTTTTACTTGCGTCCTCAGCCCCGGCAGAACTTGCCGTCAGAGAAATTCGGTTGTCCGTTCAGCTAGTAGCGAGTAATCCCGCCAGTCGTTGAAGCTTGAGCTTGGTCCCAGAATGAGCCTGAGATGATTTCTGTACATTCAAAGACAAGTACCTGAAGGGAATGAATCCTGGCAAAAGTGCATTGCGTTATTTCTACAAAAACAATTGAAGTTGATATGTCTTGACGACCCCTTCTTGGTGAAAAAGTCGGAACAAGTGCTAGACTTTCTCGCAGGCAAGGAAAACACAGACCTTTTAGCTTTTTCGATTGACGTTAAGGACCTTTATTACACCCTCCCTCAGGCAGAGTTGATGGCGTGTGTGTTGGAAGGTACAGACAGAGTAGGAGCGGTTGATTTTCAAAACGGTCTGTGGAGTGATCAGTTTTTAGAGCTCCTTTACTTTTATCTTCACTCGACCTATGCGACGTGGAATGGAAACACTGTAAAACAAAAGAACGGGATATGTATAGGTTTCTGCATAGCCCCGTACCTGAGCGACCTGTTTTTAGCAAAACGTAACAAGGTCCTTTACGAACGTATGAAGCACACTGACGTTATTGCTGTTTTTAGATATGTAGATGACCATCTGATCGTTGCCAATAATGATCATAACAATTTTGACGCAGTTGTGACAAACTCTAACCATGTTCTTGACAGTGTTATCTCCCTTGGTGCTGACGCATGAAGTACCAAATGACAATTTCATAAGATTCCTTGACCTCGGGCTGTATTTTTCGCCAGCAAGAGTATGCTGGAGCTATGAACCGCAAGAGAATAAACCGGTTCTTCCCTTTACGTCCGCTCATTCGAAATTGGTAAAACGTGCGGTGATGAAATCCTGTTTTCAGAATTCACTGATGAAGTCGTGCTACCACAAGCTTGATGAGAGCTTGTGGGCTCAAGCAAAACGTTTATTGAACTCTGGCTACCCCTTGCACTTGTTGACCACTGTCGCCGAATGTATAAGCAGGAAAGGAAGGGCAAACGTCAAAGACCAGGCAACCGCCACTAAGGCAGGCAAGGTTGATGTAGTGAGTGCCTTACATGCATGCCATTTCGCATAACTTGCGAAGGATAGCAAGGAAGGCGGGTGCGGATGTAGTGTTCTCTGCTCCCGAAAAGTTTCAACGAATGTGCAAAAAGGTCAGTGCAGAAAGTACCGGGAAACAGGATTGTAAGATTAACCACCAGGAGAAATTTGTGAAGTGTTGTTGTGGTGTTGTCTATAGCACTCCTTTGACTTGCGGTTGCGAATACATAAGCCAATCTGGAAGGTGTGTGAATGAAAGACTAAGGGAACACAAGTACAATGTAGAAAGAGCTGTATGTGGTCATTTGGCCCTTCACTGTCAGAGGTGCGGTTGCGTCCCTATGTTCCAAAACACCCGTATACTCTTTAAGGCCCGTGACAGAACCACATGTGAAATTATTGAAGCTTTTGAAATAGACAAAATGAAAGAAAAATGTGCGAGTGTGGCTTCCATAGCATTTTCATCTAAAAAAAAAAAAAAAGTATCTAGAATCTTCACTTTGACGGGCTAGTGTAGATTGTCGCTATCGGTGATGACACGTGCATGGGCTGTGCTGTATTCTTGACGTGACATTATCCAGGTTTTATCGGTCTACTGTTGTATAAACAGCCTGTGTGATCGCAAATAAAACATCAGTTGCAAGTTAGTGCTGTGCGTGTGTGCATCTCTCCTTTGTGTGTGTCCTTGTCGTGGTGCGCTATACCAGTGAAAATGATGAATCTCAACCAACTAGCCCGGCAACGTGCCTTTGCAAGAGAGTGCGTCTCTTGCACCCTACATTTGAGGTAGTTAGTGGGAAGCAAGAGTTTCGGTTGTTAGTGAAGTTATGAAACTAGCGTGGAAATTTATTTATCTATATTTTATTATTGTATTTGTGCCCTTTTTTCACATTTATTGCGTGATAGCCTACATTTCAATAAATGCTTGATGATCACACAATGCTTTTTTGAATCTAACACGCCCTCAAATGCTACACACACTCAGTTTTTGCAAGATTAAAATAAAAGCGTGTCTTAAATTTATATCGCAGTTTAAAAGAAAATTCTGGCATGCCACTATGTTGGGGATGAAAAAAATAGACAAGCATGAATGAATCGCCCTCATGAATTGGAAAGCTTATTGTCCTGGCAGTTCATTACCTTCTGTATACATTTCTTTTGTAAGATCGCTACTGTGTACATTTTATGGAAGCGGCCAACGCGAGCGCGCTGATCTGAGGTAGAAGAGAAGGTCGAGGATCGCAGGTGTGCGCATGGCACGCGGCAGCCACTCGCAGCGGGTGGCCGCAGCTGGGGCTTAGCGAAATAAGCCCGGTTCTTGGTCTGGCTCCGCGTCTTCCCTGTGGGGTTCTGGGCCGAGTAGCCTCGAATCCCCACATTTGGCGCCCAACGTGGGGCGCCCTGAGCCAACGACCTTCATCGCATGCCAGTTCGATGGAAGTTACTACTTTGATAAGCATCTTCTGAACGGAGTTGCTTAAAAGAAGGCCTGAAAGCTTGTCCTAAAGGTTTGGACATTTTGCCACATTTAGCTCGTGTAAACATTTCATGGTCTACACGCAGCTGAAGATCTTTTTTCTTTGTCCTCTGTTGTGCAACTCGTGCACATATATTTTGGACTCTCAAGAAAAAGCAAAATGCAGCTATCTTCAGTGTGCAAAATAACATTGCTTTGATATGGGCCATTGTAACAAAAGGGGTGCATCATTTGCACTTCTCTGGCAAGAGATGTGATGCACACGTCACAGTCATGCAGGAAATGAAGTTATGTGAACTAGCGACCAAATTCGCTTAGTCACCTGCCTATGCGAGTTGGGGATGAGACTATTTCTGCTTATGACGAATAACTGTTGCCAATGCTGCAAACGTAGTTTTGGTTTTATCCTCAATAGTAACGTGCAGGCAATTTTCGGGCTTGTGTAGTCGAGAAAAAAAAAAGGGTGTGCGTGAGATTCAAGGGAATACAGCGAGCTTTGTAATTCACAAAGAACTTGCTTCACATGTATTCCAAATTTTTTCATTATATTTCAATACCCTTAACAGTAACCTGCATCATCAATAAATGTCTGATCAGGTGAAGCATTGAGCAATGCTGGAGTTCTCACACTGTTAACACAATAGTGGTGTTTTTGTAGATACATATATTCATGGTTTTCACAACTTATAAGCATTATACGAAGTGCTCTTTTCCTTTGTTAAAAAAGACATGAGACAGTTTTATTTATTTTTGTTGTTCTTTCTTAATCCCTTTGTGGGTTAGGTCTTCGTTGTGTAATTCCTGTCGTTTGTTGTTTTCTGCACTGCTTATGAAAGTTCGGGTAGGCTTGTGGTGGTCTAAAGATACTGAAACTTTACGTCCTGTCTTGGAAGCAACCGTGTCAATACGATACCTGTACACAGAATGGAGAATAAAGAATAGTATGAAGTAATTCTTAAAAAAAAGCTCTTGTACTGAGTCCTCTATGATTTTTGCTATTGCTGCTAAATTGCCAAATATGCACAAGGGAAAAAAAATGGCAGTGGCTTAGCTCAGCTATGCCAGGATATACGTAGCGTTAGCAAAGGTTCAGCTGATTATTTTTAGCTTTCCAGAGTGTCTAAGATTAGCTTGATTATCATGCTTACTGCTGCTGCTATGACACACGTATATTTTTTTTGCCGGGCAACTACTTCGGGATCTGATGGGTTAAGCTTCTCCACTGTACTGCGCCGTTGAGCAGAATTTGCACTCTCCTTCTCCATGGCTATACCACAGTGGCAAATGCCAGTCAGAGGCGCTATCAAGCGGCTCCAGCGCAGTGTCAGATGGCGACTGCACGGGGAAAGTGCGCGTGCGGCGTCGGTATGTCTACCAAGGCTGTGACGGCACTCCTCTGGATAGCGCACACCGGCGGCGGCGAGTTGCACACGGCCGAGTGCGAGGGAGGTGCCAGCTCCGGTGCGTGACACCACTGATCGTCTGCGCAGCGCATTGAATTGCGCGCACACCGGCGGCGGCGCGCAGAGTATCATTGCGCTTGCGCAGACCAGTGCCACGCGAAATTGGCTCAGCGAGGCCAGTGTAGCTAGCGCTACAAAAAGAAGATTACTGTGGCGTTGAATACGGGCTCCACAACAGCTTGATGCTACTATTATTAGGTCATAATCTTATGCATAGTACTTATTGAATAGGAATTCTCAGCAGCAGACAATTGGCATGCATGGCACTTCCTGTTTGCATGGCGGTATGCAGATGGATATAGTTTAGTAACTGGTTCATGAAAGCCTAGCATTAATACCACTGCATTCTTCTTTATTCTGTCATAAGAAAAGATTATGATGGCTGAACAGATATTGCGTGCACGAAAGGATGCTGGTATGCTAGTCCATGTCTGTGCTTGACAGGCCCACAAGATAGTGATGTGCACCCAGTCTTGATTTGTGTGTGTCATTAATCGTTATCTTCATCTCTCTTTCTCTCTTTTCACATCCTTGTTTCCCCTTTTCCTGTGCAGGGTAGCAAAGTGTGATAGCAAAGCTCCCTGCTTTTCATCTGTCTCTCCTCTGAGGTCATCAGTGTAGACAGGGTTTTTTTCCTCTTATTCTCTCTTATAGCACAAATTTGGTGTCAATTAACAAACCACCAATAAGCCTCAAATGTTTCACATTGTAGTGCTCGTGCCACATAGAAGAATGAATTTTTTTGTTGTCTCATTGTTACTGAAAACGTACCGTATTTACTCTGACATAGGTCGGGCACGAATATAGGTTGCACCTCTACTTATAGTGTTCTACGAGGGGAAAAAAAAAATTCGAATCTAGGTCGACCATTTTTTAAATTTTAGTTTAGAAACAGAGAAATCGAAACGTAGCACACCTTTATTTACATAACTCAGCATCCTAATCGGTGCTGGGGCCGTCATCTTGTCAGGTGTGCAAGATGATGTCGTCATCGGATTCTTCGCAAGCATCCCCGACTTCCCAAACGGCGTCCTCCTTGCTGCCACTGCTGCCAATTGCTGGGCCGTGAAAGGCACGACGCCAACATTTGCACGCAAACAGACGGTCCCGCTACTTTAGCAAACCCCTAATCAACGTCTCATTTTCACAGAACTCGCGCTGCACGGCACGATTGCCCGAGTCCTCACTAAAAAGTATCACTTGGCACTTGAAGTCGCTTATGCAGCTTTGCCGACTCGACATCGTCGCAACCACACACCACCAACTGGTGGTGGCGGTTAGAAGAAGAAGGCGACTAATTTGTGCAGCCCGGTAGGGAGCACAGTGCAGCGCCTAAAGCAAATTCGAACCTTCATGCTGATCATACAATGAATAATGTGCGAGGTGGTGACAGCAAGGCCTCAGGTCAATGTGGCTGCGCGCCGGAAGGCAGTACTCGAAGCATGGATAGCGGGCTAGGGACTTCACGGCTAACACCTAGGGAAATTGTGGGTTTCATCGCAAACGCGGCGGAGTGGCTGCATTTCGCGGGGGCGGTACGCGGCTATTGCATAAATAACTTTTTTCTCAATTAGGTAGTCAAAAAAAGGAGGGGGGTTTTTATTTCAGATTTTATGGTATATAACTTGCGTATGCAGCAGGAAGTGCTTGAAAAACAGCAGGCGCGTCAGTCGAATGCCATAAGCTCGGCACTTTTGGTTGGTTTGATTGTGAATATAGGTAGAGATTCTTTGTTCATGAATATAGATCGATATGTTGGTTATTAACATTTTCGGAAAAAAAATTCGACCTATATTTGAATAAATACGATATTTTGAAGCTCTATGCACTTGGGTTGGGCTAGTTCATACTGCATGTCGACGATGGGGATGCTCTTTGAATAACAGAAGTAGAAGAAACAGGACACGTACAGCCACAGAGTTTCTCACAATAATACCTAGAGGAAAGTGTTGCACCATTGTCTATGCGAATTACTTGAGGGCCTTGTTGGAGCGCTGGAAATGACGGTACACATGTCTGCGAGGCTTGTGTTGGCTAGTGTTGAGCGAGGCTTCGGCTCAAAAGCGAACACGACTGCATTAATAAAGCTTCTCTAAAATAAAATGTTTATGAGCGGATCTCAATCATGCATATTACATTCTAAAATTTTTAAAAGTCTGCTCACCTTGACGGCACAACCAAACGGCAAAAGAAACAGACGTCATAAATGTGGTGAAGAGAACGCTCGCTTTGTCGTCTGCTTTGGTGACTGTTAGTTACCTCTTGCGCTTTGTAAAATTGTACATTGACACAGAAGGTTTTAGTCTTAAATAAAACACGTTTCTGTGCAATCACAAAAATGAACAGCTTATTACGTGCTCTTTCAGTAAGAAATCAATCATTTTATAAAAACGTGAAGCCAGATGTGTCTTCGAGGTATACAAATCAAAGTCGGGTTCGAAGCTCACATATACCATCATTTCCTTGCATCCAGCAGCTCACTAGTGCCAGATTTCCTTCTAGGTAACTTTGTGACAAACCTTATGCGTATAGCACTACTTTCAACTTGTTAAAGAGAGAGGCGAGCATCACATGTATACGCTGAAGCACGTTACAGAGGGCCTGCACATTTCAAATTACTGGGCACTGAGAGGCTCTGTCTCTTTGCTAAATAACATCACTGGGGTATTACTAACATGTGATTCTATGTGTTTCCAAATCGATTTGGCTTCTACAATGAGTCGCCAAGTGATTATGGTTTTAGGATGTGGCTCTGTACTGATCAAATGTTGGTGTGCACGAGCACCTTTGGCAGCGAGTTGTGAGATGACCATTGGAACTGTTTTTCACATTGTTACTGTGGTCTTTGAGCACTCATTAAGGCATTTCCCAGTTTGCCCTATGTATACCTTTGCACAAGAAAGCAGAACGTTGTAAACTACACTCATTGGCACTGAATGAATTTTTTTACTTTATGGTTCACATCACAGATGGGAGGCCTACTGGAGCAAGGCTTTGTCAATTGGCACAGTCTGGATGATTTTTGCTGGGGATAGTTTTTGAAAATGTGACCTTCGCTCCCGCCTTCAGAGCAGCATTCTTTAGATTGCGCAAGACAGGATGAATGCATGGAATGATCGCTACCTTTATATTCCTGATAAACTTATTGTTGTTCTGTTCACCAAAAAGATTGCTTCCACATTCTTACTAGCACCTCAGATAACGGCACTAACACGTAGCGAAGGTAGTGCATTGGGCCCTTTTTTGTCCCTTACCGAGGACAGACCTACTGTTCAGTTAAATGTGGAATGTGTCGCTCAGCAAGAAAGTGGCTACCTAATTAATAAACTTTAAATTAATAAACTTTAAAGACAGTCCCCGTTCCATGGTTGAACCTATGAAACCTTTGTGCATCACACAGAAGAACGGAATGTATATTGGGAAAAGGGACGATATGTCACTGAAATCAAGATGCAGTCGCCGACCAATTTGCCGGACCTGGAGGGGACTACAAAAATAGTCCGAAAAATCAGTCTGAAGAAGTTGTCAAGTTATGAAAATGAAGTTAATTTGAATTAGCGAAGCCTAAAAGTATCCCTAATAAATCCATGCTTCATGCTATGCTTTCGAAAAAGCAGATTTGGTTTGGGCTGCAGTAACATTGTCAACGCATTGGCAGTCGCTGCCACCTAATTTTGCGCGTGGCAGAGTTGGTGGTTCTATGGCACCAAGCAAACAAAGCTTGATTCCAGTCATAAAAATGTGAATGCAACGTCTTCTCGTTTGAGGGATTTAACAACTCAGTTTGGGGTTCTTTAACCTGTGCAGACATTGCAAAGTATGTGAGCCTCCATCATTTTGCCTCGATCAAAAGGCCACCTCCGTGGTTGTGGCCTGACGCATCCGCAACAACAGAGAACATGTGGCGCGCATGAAGGCTTAATTTAAAAAGATTTGACACCTTACCAACGTGTAGAATGACAACTAGGAAAACAAACACACCTGGGTGTGTTTGTTTTCCTAGTTGTCATTCAGAAAAACTAGTTACTAGTTTCCTAGTTGTTGTCAGAAAAACTACCTGGGTATTAACGATAATAAGGTTGACTGAAAAAAAAAAGTTGCATTCCCTAGACAGTTTTTTCAGCCAAGTAAAATTAGGCACGGCCTCTAAAAGTGGAAGATTGTGGCGGCTTCCAGTCTTGGAGGCCACGGAACTGGTCAGTGGAAGCCAAAGTTGACCAAGCCAAGTGGCATGTATATGTTGTCAGACCAAGTCAACGGAAAATTCAACAGGGCAACTTTCAAAATCAGGCAACATGGTTCAAAATGCGTGATTTAGTCTGGAATATCGAATGTTAGGGCATAAATTCATCCGAAGAAACTGCTGTGAAAATTCATTAGTGCTGTGGCAACTTTTACAGTGCATTTTTGAAGTCTGAAGTAACCAATGAAGTTCAAATTTTCAAAGTCCAAAAAAATCTATTGATGATTGTATGATCCTCTTGCACAGAAACTGATGAGAGGTATCTGCTTACCAGGATTCAAAGGCTTTTCTGTGTTTGCACTAAAGTGCCAACAAGAAAGCCATGCGTGAATATCTTAGGCTTTTACTGCTATGGCAACAATGTTGGGATTTATTAGCATACCGAGCCTTTCAGAAGCCCAGGTTGCTGGGAAAGACTGTTGCAACTTTAGATTTTGTGGAAATATGCTCATCGTGCAGTCAAGCAAAAGTTGTGAGTGTTCCACCAGATATCTCTTAATATTGTAGCCCCCGTCATATTCCACAAGCAGAAATCAGCACAAAATGAGTTGCAATGACATTGTTGTGAGCCTTGGTTTATAATTTGCAAATCTGAACCTCTCAAACCGGCCGAAGCAGGGCATACAATCTTTTTGTTATAAGAACACGTGAAGCTCTCAAGGATATGTCAGAACTTAGCATGTGGCAGCATGAATGGGGCCTGTAGTGAAACCTAAGGAAGGCACTGCTAGTTCAGTCCTGTATCACTTGATTTCTCGAGGTTTTGTGTAGTGAGATGCTAGGGCGGAGAAAAATAGGTCTAAACCAGTTTCGCTTGGCTTGTCGAACACTAAAAGAAATGTTATCACTGGACACTGAAAACATGCTGTAGATCCCATCATGTGGTTGTATTGGACATCACCGAGAAGGTGGTGGGCAGTTTGAACCCCTTGCTGTCTTCAGCGACATTTCTGAGGCTTACAGATATACAACAGCAATTTCAGGCATCACGGGACACCTTATACATTTCACGCACGCTTTCTTCAGTCAGCACATCATTTGTGTACATTTTGGAGACGCACGCTGCTGGCAGAGACATGTAGTGTGCATTAAAATATCTGTCTTTGGAATTCCTTTTCTTCCTGCTGTTTTGCATTCCCTTGATTAAGCAAAGGTGGCTTATTGCAGCCACAGGCTCATACTGTCAATATAAACTATTGGCATGGGCTAGCTTGCTTACACAAGAAAGACGTTGCCTGTTCTGATGTTATTCAGTGCCATGCGAGTTCACTGCAGGAATGGAATGGGCTTCTATTACCATATATACTCTTAGCAGCTGCACTCTTCTAACAGTCACTCTGCACTCTTCTAACTGCCGTTAGTGTTTGCAGTCCGCCTGCAAATAATCCAAAATAGCGTGTGGGCCCCAAAGCCTTCTGTGGTGACTTCAGTCTGCGGGAGCATTTGCAGGGGGGGGGGGGTGGTGGACACAACTGCTATTTGAAATCTCACACCGCGCCCATGTGCTAATGCTAACCCTGCGACGTCCGATAGCTTTGCGTACACTATTCAAAAACTTCCTATTATCTTTCAAGAAGAGTACTGCCCCTGCCACACTCCTCGCTGTGCAGGGCCCAAGCTGTCACTCTGACTGCCCCACCCAAGCGTGTACTGCCTCCTGTGGGGTGTTTATGCGGACTTCGAGCATGTCCTGTAGAGCTGCGCTCTGCAGGTTCCCCTTTCCACCAAGAGAAAATGAAGCTCACTAAGGCCCGGGCCTTTCAAATTCTGGCCATCCAAAGGGCCCGCACGAAGTCGGTCAGGATCCCAAGAGGGCCTAGCCAAGTGATGTTGACTTAACTCGTACCTATTGTGGACGAAATAAAATTGTTTCACTCACCCACTCACTAAGATCAAAATGACACGTTTATACGATTACCCAACATGCCATCTCGTTTCGGGAAGGGTATCCTGGCAGTCTATCAGCGGACCTCTTTTATTACCCATCTCTGACATTCCACACCTTTCAAAGGCAGTGCTGTCAGCTAATAGCATTGTGTATGCTGTGTCATGGGCAATTAATGGCAAGCTCTCAGTGTTCACATCTGGGAATGCAAGCACTTTTATGCAAATTAACCACCTCCACATTTATATATAAAGATCAGAGAACGGAGGTGGCTATGGCTATGCCATGCTCACATTGCTTGTCACTGCACGGTCAGGTTGTTCCGACTGCTTCTCGTCGAGAGCGCTACTATTAATGAGGAAGCTGCTATTGATGTTGTCTTTCATAAACTGAGGAATTGAACTACACAGGATAATCTTGTAATTTAAGATTCAAACGAAAATTTGACGGCTATTATATAGTGCCCTGGGAAACAAGTTTTTGTTGTCGGTGGCTTGCTTTACTTAAAGGGGCCCCGAAACATTTTTCAGGTAACCATGGAATGGATTCACTAAAATAACTTATTGCGAATTCAATGCCGTACAAATTTGAAGAATCCGTCCAGTACGAGTGGAGCTACGAAGATTTATCGCATGCTGCAATACCATTTCCTTTTCTCGTCTCAATGAACACTTTTTTTTTTCTTAGAATGCACAGCTTTTTCAGTGTGATCGCACACGCACCCATGGAAAAGTCGCAGCCTGCCGTGGCGATCCCTGTAACAACCGAGCAGGCTATGTTCAAATACTTTTACGAGTGATTGGTTAGCTTCTCCCGTCATTTGTCGAGAGAACAGACAGCGATTTTTAGGTGATTTTGATAATTTAGTGTGAATCCCAGGCATTGAGCTGTGCTATAATATATGGCTTGCATGTTCTCGGTAGCCACTACTACTAATCGTCAGCATTGAAGCACCCTCAAAAGAGAGTGCGTCAATGAATTACTAATCAACATGCCAAAAAAGTAATGTGTTACCACTTTTGTACCCTTAGATAGCAGCCAAATCAGCAATGTGTTAAGGGATGCATGTGTTAAAGCCTCCCTTGCACACACAGTAAAAGCAGTATTGAAGTGGATTTCTGTATGGGTGTTTATGCCTGTCCCCACTGCTCTTTCATTTGTACAAGTTCAGCAAAAATGATTTCATAGTAACCTCAGTACTAAAAGGAAAAAAAAATTCTGGGCTGCGTAAGAAGGATGCTTTATAAATAATCGATACAGTTTGTTTTTCTTTAAACACTCTCAGTAAAGTTCAAGGTAGTGTTGTCCATTCTACTCACATTTTTGTTAGAGGCTGAACTGGTTGAATCATGTAGGCAGCCATTTATGGCACAGAAGCGAATAGCCAAGTTTTACTGGTTAACATTGGCTGCACTCACATGATGGTCATCAGTAAACTTTTGTCTGTTTCCTTTATATAACATACCACCGATTGCATAGAATAAAAGAGAGCTAGCTAAGTTGTTGTGCATTCGTGCTAAAAGACTGGGCGGGCAAACATGGATAAAAGAGAAAAAGTCAGGACACCACAAAAGACACTTGTGGTGACTTCTTACTTGCGTTCGTGTTAGCAAGCCCAGTCATTTAACAGATTGCTGTATTAGGGAGTTTTCGAATAGGGGACCAAAGAAATGGGGCAAATGCCTCTGTGCATGTGCGAGGCTCAAACAGCGTTTGTGTTCTGCGGGAGGTGGTGGGTGTCACTATTTCTCGAATTTAGTGAAAGCCCCAAAGCCTGCCTGAAAATTCTTGCGTCAAACAAGCATGACGGCGGCGCCCACTGAAGTGATGACTCTTGGTGACCTGGAATAGGGGGAGTGTCCAAAGCACCGCAGACCTTATTCGAATACCCTTAGCGCCTGCTTGACCCGAAGCAAGCACACTGAAAGGATTTTGGGATGTCAAACTTTTTGTACTTGTCCATCAAAGGTGACAGAGCACTGGCTTTGGTGTACTAGTGGCCATTGTGCTGCAACGCTAAGTATAAGGTTGGAAGTTGTGATATTCATTGGCAGTGGTCATGTTTTGATTAGGGTTAAATGAAAAAAAAATACCCTTGTAATTGGGTTTACCTATATAGTAGCTAACCTCAGGTGGTCAAAATGAACTTGGAATTTCACACTGCAGCATTCCCATATTCATGTCAAGGTTTCGTCACAGAAATTCAAGAGTTTATAAAAATTACTTAGTATGGCACATCAGTAGTCTGTGCTTGGAAGTCAGAGCCATTCTTTTCTTGCGCCGAACTGATGAAATGTGTTGGACAGCTGCCCTGGCGTGTCGTCCTGTGCAGGCATAATACAAAGCTCAAGCGATTTGCTCTTCTAGAAGGTTTTTGCTCTTCTAGGAGGTTTTCTAGGAGCTTTTTACACCCTCACAATCTTTGAAGCTTCAGGGAACTTGAAACGGACATCAACCTTTCAGGTGTTCTGTGCATGGTGCATAGATCGAAAGCTTATACCTGTGTTTAACTTCATTAATACCTGATCTTTGAGAATTGTTAACTGGGGTGTTTCTGTGTGAATACTTTGAAATGCTATTTTTATTTTCATGTACTCTGTGACCAATACTTTGTTGCTGCAATTTTTGTCTTTTTCTTCAGTGGCACTAGCCAGTACTATTCACAAGAGTCTTCATGGGAGGACAACACTCCTGTACCTTCAACCCAGCCATCAGTCTCATCGGCCAACTGTGCCACGTAAGGAGAAAAAGTCGGCTTGTCTTTCAGCATGCTGTCCAGTTGAAAACCATGCAGTCTCCTAAATTCACATGTGTTGGCGCTTAGCACAGAGCATGGACCTTTGTATACATTGAAGCATTTTTAGTGCTACTATGCACGCTGTCTTTGTTTTGTATGTTCTTGGCTGCCATTTCATGTATTTGCATCCGATTTTTGTCAATACTTTGTATGTAGAGCTTTGTCGTAGCTTGAGCAGCTAGCGATAGCTTCGGACATTCATTTCCTCATTTTGCATTTTGGTCTAGGTGTCAAGATGTTTGTAAAAAGTTACTTCTAAGCAATATTGGTGATTTATTGCTTTATTTATAACTGTACTTTTTTCAAAGGAGCAAAACAAAGTAATTATAGTAGGCCTACTACATTCTTCCACCCTGCACAAAACGAAAAAGAAAGTACAACACTGGCACAAGTACTGAAGAAAAGAAGGAAAATCAATCGAAGGGACCCTTCTTTTTGTTGTGTTTGGCTATATGGCTCAACAGATAATGAGGCCGAGGCGCTTTTGAAGTGGTATAGGAAATGCAAACTGTAAACAGTGGGGAATCACAATCTTGACGTCACTTCTGCTACAATGACCACTATTAAACAAAGTTCCAGAAGGGAGCCGTGAAGTCTGATGCGCTTTTCTTTCTCATTTGCCTGATCTTCTTTTTTCATTCTAAAGACTAGTTGTAGGTAGCTCAGAAACCCCCCAAAAAAGAGTTTTGGAATAATAAAGTTACATTTATTTTTTTCAGCCCGTCTGTGGTTCTCGGCGTGCGCGGCAAAGGTATACCTGTTGTTGTACTCCAGCGGCTCGAAGATGTGGTTGTTAGCGAATGTGACGAAGCTTCTCGAGCCTTTGTGGCCGCCAGTGACCAGCTCTCTGAGAGTGAGGAACTGAGTAGCGAGGACACTGAGTCCGAGTGTGGTAGTGGTCTCAAGTTCCCAAAAGGAGGCCTCAGAAGGAGCGCAAGTCACATCCTCCGCAAGAGGACCCCTGCCAAGTATCAAGAAACGGAATCCTCGGATGACAACTGGTCAGTGTCTTCGTTGTGCCTTTGGCGTTAGTTTTTTCATTGAAATGAGTGCACATGTAACTATATCCTAATGTGCATTCGTTGAAATGAGCTTGATGGCTGTTTTCTTGGCTAGTGTTTATAATAATGCACTAAACTAGTGAGAAAACCCAACAAGGAAGCCTTAACTGGACTTTCAGATTTCATGCTGTGTGTGTTGTTAATGTGGTAGTAACTGCTGAGTAGTGATCACTGTCAGTGCTTGTTGTTGACAGTCGCACACTATTTTTTTTCAATCACCTACCTTTATAGAGTCCCAAAGATATTATTACATAGTGGCCATCACCTACCCGCAGCAGCAATTTAAGCATGGTATTTCGGTATTAATACCAAGCAAATTTTCATTCCATAGTTATCTATACCTTTCTTTTTTGCCGGGACCTTTTGGCTAATTAAGGTCGAAGGGGTCATGACACCTAATTATTGATCATAATTCAGGTTATGTGGGTTAGTCTTAGAGCATTCACAAGTAAAGTGGCAAAATTTCAGCACATTTGATTGTGCACTTGATTTATAATTGAATATTTTTATAAACACGTGAGTGACCTGAGAGTTCGGCAGCACTGGGGCACTCGCGAGTCATGGCGTAACAATCAGCTAGCTGTGCGAGTGTCTGCACTCTGGCGAAAGATATTGTTTCTTGGTCAGCGACGTGTAAAACCGAGATAGGTTAGCTTCCTTGCCTCGCCGCGGTGGTCTAGTGGCTAAGGTACTCGGCTGCTGACCCGCAAGTCGCGGGATCAAATCCCGGCTGCGACGGCTGCATTTCCGATGGAGGCGGAAATGTTGTAGGCCCGTGTGCTCAGATTTGGGTGCACGTTAAAGAACCCCAGGTGGTCGAAATTTCCGGAGCCCTCCACTACGGCGTCTCTCATAATCATATGGTGGTTTTGGGACGTTCAACCGCATATATCTATCTAGGTTAGCTTTCTTCAGCTTGGTGCTGAAATGGAACCATGTGCACTGGCTGAAACTGTGACAAAAGACGACGGCTCCGCTGCTTGCTGCACATGACATCACTCGCACACGCCATGACAATGGCAGTCGCAGGCGCTGGGAACGGTTTACCGACGACAACTTAGGGGGTTGTTTTGCACTGAAATATTCTTTTACAGCCGACTTTTTGTATTTGTATAGGCGCATTATACCCTGTACTTGTAGTTTACGCTGAGAACCACTATTTTTGGGCTACGGTGTCATGGCGCCCTTTAAGCAGAACATCAAATTTAACAATGGAGGTCGAATTGACAGGAGCATGCTCTTCTAAGTGACCCAACAAGTTTATCGCTTCTCCAACAACACTTCGCTTTTATAACACAGGCGGAAGTCTGTGTCTGTTGTGCCAGGAGGGCATTCGAGTTTATTTTCTAAATTTAGGTGAAAACCATTTCTACGCGGGCTAAACTGAGCATTTGGCATGACTGGCTTATGATCCTCGTGACAATGAAGACAGCGAGAGGACATTGAAGCTCATTGTCCAGGACAAGCGCCTCCAGCCTTTCACGAGCCAAGCCCTACATTAGGCGCTACAAGAATGCCACCGAGGTGCCTCTCAGAAAAGAGCATCAGGACTGCACTGCAATGTCTCACTGGATCCAAAATGAAACAAGTTCTTACCGACTAGTTAAACTTTGTCTTTTGCACAGTATGTACTGACAACATTTAGGCTATGAGCAATCGGTGACTCCGACGCCTAAACATAAAATGAACTCCACTGGGAGCTCCGAGAGGACGGTTCTGATGGATGAGAAAAGCAGGCCCACAAAACTGTTTTTCTTCACTTTGAGCACTGCTCAGCAGTGCCTGGGATGCACCGAATAAATTTGCTTGCTTCTCTAGTCGATGAAGCGAAGTTTTATTTCATCTGTTATACTATTAGTTAGGCAGCAGTGCAACTATACTGGTTCTCGCTTGCAAATGGATGCCAAAGGTGCTTGTCACTTCAAAATGCCAGCTATGCATTCCATGTTTCTTATACTCGGTACATAGATTTTTGTGTCAGATTGTTTCATACTTTTGTTTACTCTATTTTTAGAACTTGTGCTTCTATTACAGTTGGCTATACTTCTTGATTTTTCAGATTTTTTTTAAGATCTTTGAAAAGAAGAGCATGGAATCTTATGTATAAATTTTACCTGGTCACATCAATTTTTATCTCCCAGAATTTGTATTTATTTGAAGCAAAAGTTTGCCAATTTATGTTTTTAGTATGATGACCACTCTGAAAATCATTTTCTTTGCAACGCAACTAATTAAAAAGATGTTGCTCCAATCCTTTTCCAAAAGAGGTATTTTCTGTTCCAAAGCTGCTTCAAAACAGAAAATTTGCTTCTCCGAAGCTGCTCCAAAATAGTCATTTTACTGCTCCAAGCCTTGCTACAAAACATTGGGGCCTGCTTCCGCCTCTGTTATAATTGAAACATCCAACCCTTAGCATGCTATCTAAGCTTACGTTTATTGGTGTGCTTTCTGCTGCTACAGAAGCCATCAAGTGTGCCACGCACTAGGCTGCTTCCTGCTTCAGCTCTGCTTTGCATTCAAGAAGTTGCATCCATTTCAGAAGTTCTGAGGCTTGGTGGTGATGACATAGTTGAAGCCTACCTTGGAATGTATTGTTTCTCAGTTGGGGCTTCTTTTTTTTTTCAAAGGCTGTTAGATGGCTGACATATGTTCTAAATGTTCATGCACTGTCCTGTTTCTTTTTTTAACACAGTGCCCCACGACTAATTTTCTGGAGTGATATTGACAAAGATCTCTTGATGTCACCGTTTTTTTTTAACGATCATCTCGTGTATATTGCATGAATTTGTTGGACTCTTGAAGACTGCCCTGTTACGGTCAATGCTGTGAAAGCTCACATGTGAGTGGCAACACTGTATTGTTGGTGTTAGACCTTACATAGCTTGAATAGAGGGTGTAATTTATTTATAATGTTGAGAGTAACATAATCTGCATTATGCTGTGATGTGAATGCAAGTTTAAAATGTGGGGCTTGGAAAAGGACACTGTTTTGCGGCAACCTGTTTCATGTGAACAGCAGAAAAATAAACATCTGTGACTAAAGCCATAAAAATTCAACTGCCAAAGATGTATGTGAATACTGTACTGCCTGAACACAGAACAGATATTTCAAATGAAAGAGTGCGACTGTTTTACTCACGTTTTGTACTTTGACTACTGTGTTTCGTGTGGAGCACAGACAGCTCCTCCACTCTACCATTTCAGCTTGATTTGTGTCTGCAGCCTACATCAATGGAAGCTATAAGAACTGCATTTTTCTCTTACAAATGATTGGTTAGGCTTGGCAATGAAAGCATCTGTTAGGAGACACAACTGATCCTAAGGTAGAGACCAATGGCTTGTCTCTAGTAAAGGATGGTTACCCTTTATTTTCATGCTCATATTCAAACCGTATTTTTTTCAACAGATTCGTACGTTCAGTATGTGTGCCACATTTCCAATTATCACCTGTGCTGCCTTTGCTTGCTAATTAAGAAAACAAAAAGCACACATTAACTTCAGGAAAAACCTACAGGTGTGATGTGGTTGGAATATATAGGCATTAACATGTTCTAGAGCTCCTATGCCTTGGCATTTTGTGCGAATTTATGTATGTTAAATGTTGGCATCAGCAGAAGTGTGTTTTGCTCTGCCTGAATGTTATTTAGCACCGTGTAATACACACACTTTGATTTATTTCAACTTCTCACCTTCATTGTTAGGCTAATTTCAGGGCACTTTTAATTTGGTGAAATTGGTTTGAAAAGTTAATGCGTACCATTCAAGAAATTTCTGCAACACTGCAGAGCGGATAATTCTGGAAAAAAAATTTATTTCAACAATAATTAGGCTAATTTCAGGGAACTTCTAATTTGGTGAAATTGGTTTAAATAGTTAATGCATATCATTGAAGAAATTTCTGCAACACTGCAGAGCGGATAATTCTGGAAAAAAATTATTTCAACAATAATTAGGCTAATTTCAGGGAACTTCTAATTTGGTGAAATTGGTTTAAATAGTTAATGCATATCATTGAAGATATTTCTGCAACACTGGAGAGCGGATAATTCTGGAAAAAAATTTATTTCAACAAATTGTCACCTTAAGCAAATGATGTAAGCACCCCGCAATGTTGTCAATGCAACTCGAATCCCGCTCACAAATCCAGGAATGTTAAATGTGTCCTAGGCACCAGAGAATGGTGGAAGTCATGTTGAAGTGTCGGGCTTGTTCTTTGTGTTCTTTCTGGGCCATGTTCTATTTCTCGTGAGAATGGGTGGGTGAGGGGGGAGGGCTGTATTTTTATTTTTTTTGCTATAATTAATACACCAGAGGTGTCTGTGTTTTTGCCAGCTTTTCATTAAACATCCACTCGTATGAGAATATATTACTGAGGCTGCTCCAGGACTGCCCCAGTGTAACATTGGAGCTCATCCTTTCATGGAACAAGGTTCTTAATGCACTTGAAAGTTTTGCTGTAAATAGCCTTTAATAAGCAGGTTTTTATAAGTGCAGTCATAAGTTAAGTGAAGCATTTATTTGTCTTGATAATAAGGCTGCTAGATTAACTAAACTACATGAAAAAAATCTTTCCTACTGCAGGCCAGTTGCCCTTGGGTTTGTCAAGTTCAATACAATAGCTGTCTTGTTTGCTACACGACAGCGCATAGGGGAAGAACTCCTTAGGAGCACAGGAAAGGGGGCGGTCATGTTCTCCAATTTTAAAAGTATTTCACGGTGGCTGCTGCTGTGTTCCTTATAATAACTATCTACTGTAGTACACGTTTGCTTATAGACTGGCTGTTGTAATGTGTTTATTCAGGTATAAGGCAACTGAAAATTCTTGTTTGTGTTATTTTGTGCACACATTCGAGTTGAATGTAGATTGTATTAAAAAAAAAATGTTCCCAGAGATTTGAGTCCAATAAATTTTGCTTACTAGCGAGTCACTTCATTTGCTTTATTAAATAGAGATGGTATGGTCGTTTGCATCAAAACTCGAGTACCTGCTTGTTTTTCTGTGCTGAGAGTGCTGAATTGGCAAAGCAGGGAGGCATCTTATGGTTTTTGTGGCTTGAATAGCTATTACACTGTAAGCTTTGGACTTGATTCAACTAAATGGTTTATTTGGCTGTATGTTTCTGGGCACATCAGAATGCTCTTGGAGTACACGCCGTTTGGCTGGCCCAAATGAAGCATTTCTGAACATATTCATTGGCTTCTTTCTAAGTGCAATGGCTTTAGCTTTGACCTTGTAGTGCAAGCGTACTTTGGCAGCTTTCATTGTTGACTCATAGATGTCACACTAGTGCGTCAGCGCCTGTGCAGCTTGCACGTTAAGGATGGAATAAAAGCTGACGTGGTTCGTCTTAAGAATTTGGATTGTGCTAGCAAGTGGCTACACAATCAGGTCGGTTGCACTTTTTTCAGGCTTCTATGAAGTGCTGGATTCATATCTATGCGAGTCTGAGTTAAGCAGGGACCAGAGCTGAATTGACTATTTGTTTTGCAATTATCTGGGACTTTTGTATGTTGCATGGTGTCACCAAAGTATTTTTTCAGCTTTAATGTGTCACATACGTACCACCATGCTATCATTTAACTGCCTCATTAAATTGCTTAATTTTAAAATTTGTTGCAGCTCAGAACAGAGCTTCGGTAGGTTACCCTCGCACAGCTAGACGTTTTCTTCAGGCCCATGTGCTTAATATCTTGCGTTTGTGTATTACATGTACATTCTAATAAATAAACAAAATTTGATAGTATTCTTGCGCTGTGTGCTCCTTTTGACACACATCTTAGGTTCTCAAGCCAAAGCTGCAACAAAGAAGCATTATAATCCTTATTTTCTGCTTTTTGTTATTACATGGCTTCAGTATTATCGCACTCTTACTGACCAGCCCACTTACTGACCATTTTCTCGCCGCTTTTTCTTCCCTCTTCTCTCTCTCTCATCTTTATACTTCCCTTCCCATTCCTCCAGCATAGGGGGGCCAACAGGTCATGTGCCTGGTTAACCTCCCTGCCTTCTCTCTTGTTGTTCTTCCTCCTCCTCCTTTTGTACATGCTAGATACACTTTGTGACTGGAACAGCTCTCTTGACGGCCGTTTTAGCTAGATAAAAAGAGAACGGAAGGAGGCATCACACGAAAGAAACCAACAGTGGTATGTCTGTTGTAAATATTTAGGGTACTTTTGCATCAAAAGAGGATTTGAATCAACGTTTAGAATTTGTTGTAGATAAGCTTTTTAAAGGTCAAAACCATCAGGTATCTGTTTATTGAATGCTGAAGCACTTTATTAGTAGTTTTATTAGGCGTGCAGGTCTCCTAAACCACCTCCGTTATTTATTTTAGCTCTTTTAGTAATTGGGTGCATCAACTTCAGAATGCAGTCTCGATGAACAATTCCAAGTTTGGCAGCACTATGTGCTGTGGGTATACCACGAAATCAATAAATAATCTCGTTCTGATCTCGAGGTTTTTCCCAGCATGATCAGTACAAGTCGTGATGTCAGGCGTGACATCAGCAGCATCTTCTGCTGATGACCTGACAAGAACTTCTTTGCTAGCAGCTACACTCACTCCCTGCTCTTTCACCTTCTGGGCAAGGAAAGGCACTCATGGAGCAGTAGAGATTATGATGAACAAAGTAAAGCAAAGGAGAGAGGGAAATGAGTGACTGATGTGTTTTACTCAACGAATGTGATTAACTGCGCTATGATGGTGCAATTGCGAAAAATTCTCGAGGCTCTGTGTTCGTTGTACATTCACGCACGAGTGCGACGTCAAAACAAAATTTCACCTCTAGGTGGTTGGGGCCTTTTAAGGACCCCTCAGTACAATTGTTTAACACGACTTGGGAGATATACTGATATTGTAAGTAATTGTAAGTACTTGTAAAGTGGCGGACTCTATCTGAACTAGAGCATTCTTTTATGTGTGCAGCTTTTGTAGCCTGAGAAGTTGTACATTTAGTTGCTTATACATATTTTGCCCAGGGAATGAGACACTTTGCTTGCTTTCAAAGGCTATTGCATTAGGATCTAATATAGCAGATCTGTCTGCTAATGAATGCTCTCACTTTTTAATCTGACCTGCTTTTTATCAGGATATGGGTTCTTGACTGGATGGGTGATAAAAGGGATATGGGATTGTAAGAAAATGACTCATGTAAGAATAACCCCACAAAACATCAATTTCATAAATGTGCCTATAACAATGGTTCAGGAAACAGCTTGGAACATGTTAGTACCATAGGTTATGCAAGAGACCCTGAGGCTCTTTGTGGAGTTTTAAAAAAAATTGGAGCTTATTTGGGGAACAAACTGATGTGAACGTGCAAGCCAGATGTTTTACTGCATACTTCAGGGAATTTACAACCTCATGTAAAAAAACACTTAAGACATCACTTTCTCTCTTTCTTAAAAATATTTGGTGTTACTAGTAAGCAGGAACTAGCAATGGCATTGGGTATTGGTGGAGGTTGTGATAAGAAACAAGTTCTTGAGTACTAATTTTGGGCAAAATAAATTAACAATGTACATACATGTCGGTGATCTGAAAAAACCAATGAAGTATTTCATTAAATATTTTATGGTTCAGTCGATGCCCTCGCGATTGATGTTTCGCTTTCTACTACATGCATATGAGCTGGCGCCCGGCCCGCTACATGCAAGCTCATTTGAACATGAGCGGCTGGGATCAGTCGCCTGGCTCAAGCTGATGCGTTACTACAGTAGTTGCCAATAATCATCGCCTCCAAGACCACACGAGTGTTTTCCAGTGCACACGAGCTCTCTTCGGTGCACTTAATTTCTGCTGAGTAGAATGGGTTCCATATAGTGCCTTCACAGAACCCGTGCATTAGCGAGACTTGCTTTGCAGCAGACCTATGCTCCTAGCGGCCACTATAGTTGATCAAGTGTGTGGCACTGCACGGAAACTATATGGCCTGTCTTGACAGGAGAGATTGCAGTTCATGCCTGAACCCCAGGGCAGGGCCAACATGATGGAAAAAAAAAAATAATCTGTGGCTTATCTCGGCTAAGCCCAGTAATGCAAGCGAAAGCTTGTTTACTTGGCTATGCTTGTTTACTCTTGTAGCTGAAGCACAGTTTGCCAACCAAACAATATGGCCCTTAAACCACCAACAGACGCTCGTGCTCGTGCTCTGCTATAGTTGCCGACTACTGTCCTCTACAGCACTATGGAAGCTACATTACCAAAGTGCATGCCTTCTACCGCATCAAAACATAGTACTAAAATTTACTAATCATTTTTCTATTTGTATTGAAAAGATACTGCTTTATTTATTATAGGACTCGTACTCTTGCTGGAAGTCGTAAGTAAAATACTGTTACTGTTCACTTTGCAAGAATGCCTTCCTTTCCATTTATTAGTTAGCGCCACCTTTTCAGTGCATTCAACTTCCAAAGTAAACATGGCATCCCTGAAGTAGTAGTCGTAGTAGTGGGTCAACGTCCGGCCACAAACGCGCTGTTTAGTTATCTAAGAAAAATATATTCGTGTGACACTAAAATGTACACTTAATCTTGGAAATGTGTCTCTTATTCACATTTTCATGTACATATATAGTTTTCCAAATAAACTAAAAATGCCAGCGAGTGAAACAGAAATCAGCCGCAAGCCACCGTACTACTTGCGGAGTAACGTGAATGTGCGGAAGCCTCTCTCCATAGCATTCACTCTGTAGCGCTCACAAGCCTCGTGAACATGTATTTGTTCAAGCACATAAAGCTACTGAGTGTAATTTCAATTTAATGTAACATTTGCTGAAGCTCACAAAGCTGAAACTAAAAGGCAACAAAAGCTGCTGCAGAAACCAAAAAAAAATTACACCTCTACACTACCAGGGAACTTTGCGAAAATCGCAGACAGCTACCATGCAATGGCTGCAGACAAACTATAGCACTGCTTTTTTCTTTGTCCACTAAACTCGGCCACATGTTATACTAGATAGCTGTCATTCTTGTCATTCCTTGCTTGGCAAGCTTATCAAAGAGGCATGGAGATAGTTGTGGCCCCATCGGTGACGTTTCTCTGCTTCACACTAGTGTTATACACTGCCTGCACATATTTTCTCTTCGTGTTTTTATGTGTTCTATAGTTTTCTGGGTAAACCATTAGGACCATTATATAGTGTTCACGTTGCTTCTGAAGGCTTTCATGGAAGGATCCGTATGCTACTGTTTAGTCTGCATTTTTACGTCAGATGACCTTCACCTGTCTTTGTGAGTGAGTGTAATGGGGGACGAAATTGTTAATGTTAGCTCCTTCTTGCAGCAGTGAAAACAATATCTTAATTTGTAAGACTGTGTTTCTTTGCCTTGGTCATTGTTTGGCTTGAATTGCTACCTTTTTTTCTCCGTATGCAAACAGTCCTGGCATTTTATGGAACCTTGCATACTGAACTGTACAAACTGTTGTGTAATCGACAAACAGTGTTCTTTCTGTCTCTAGCCTGAAGCGCTGCAAGCAATGTGGGCAGCTCCTGGGCAATGTGTCAATGGCAGCATTATCAAGAAGTTCAGTAAGTTCACTTTTTGTTTGGTACCATTTTCTTTCAAGTGCTTGCAGCTGCTATGTGCATATTTGCATGAGTATTAGATGAGTGTGCATTTGAAAACTTGTGGCAGGCATTGTGTCTACTTCATGTTTATTAGTTTTGAGTTGCTTGAGTGTCACAAACTCTTATGTCTCATTTTAGACATCCACAGTTCGACACCCTTCCTGTTATAGTGCAGAAAACTTGACACAAAGTAATTAGGGAGGATGCTGTATCGCTACTGTCCCCAAACATTTGCAGTCTTCTCATAATGATTTAAGAGTATTTTAGTTTGGCTACCAACTTCTCAGTAACAGTGTTTCATCTGATTGCCATAGCCACAAGCTTGAGTGGCCCAGACAAGTAAGCCAATCTTGCGGTGGAGAGATAAACCAGACAAGCACTTAATGTGAACGTATGTAGTCTACTTCTTTGGTGGCGTAAATTTTCAGCAGCGGCATAATTCCGAGTGCACTGCCTATAAAACTTTTTATTGTCAAGCACACCTATGAGTAATTGGCCAAACACACGATTGTTGCTCACATGACATTGCAGTGGTTACTAAGCTGCATTCCTGAACACCTGTAGTGGTGTGTTCGTCACGTCAATCACATTGCCAAGGCTGACGTCGCACAGAGTGGGGCCAGTAGTAGTGCGAAGGGAAGTGGGCAGCTCAAGGAAAACCGTGAAATTCATTTGCAAGAAACCTGTGCATCTCTCAAGCCTGTAAATTGGCATAAGTGACAGAACTATGCAAAGGAATGCACCTAGTTAATTGTATTGAGATCTACTTACCTTGAAATATTACCGAAGTCTGCCTTTTCACATGGTACTACAGTCTAACTTCTTTACGAAAGACACTGATATGAGACCAAAGGATATAAAAGACACCAGTGTGCCTGCAGTAAAATATGGGTTAAGAAAATGGATAAAAGGTACCCTGCTTATAAGAGACAACTCATATAAAAGACGAGCATTGCTGCCTGTAGCAAGCCTCCTATAAAGGAGTTAAACTGTATAGGTCAACCGTAAAGACTTCAATATTTGCATTCGGAAATGTTTGCGATTGGCAAGTTTGATTTTGCTGCTCCAAAGTTAGGGTTTTATCCATTCCAGAAGATGTCACTTACGTCACTGGGACGATGAAAAAAAGTGAATGCAGTGTGCAGTGAGCGTTTAGTGACAGTGATAGTGAAGGGATTGAGAGAAAGAAAGTGGAGGAAGGCACAGTGGAAGCATGAAGGGAGAGCGGAGGAGGAAGTAGAGATGGAGAAACCGTAGTGTAAAAGAGGGTGAAGGAGCAAAAAGAGAGAGCCACCATGGCTAGAGATAGTGCTTCACACAAGCCACACCTCTTGCTTTCTTTTTAAAAGCGAGCAATGCAACCAGCAAAGGTGCTTTGATTGCTGGTGTTGCTAAGTGAGATGCCTGAACAGAGGCTTGTGGCCACTGCCGCTATAATCCAGAGGTGTGCTGTCGAAGCAAAAAAAAAAAAAAACATCGTTAGCGAGAAGACTCCAGGGTATGGGCCGCTAAAGCAAATCCTAAGCACTGCTGCCAAGAGTGCCCTCCGTACATTTATCGCACGTTCAGAAAAACCTTAAACAGCTGTGCGCAGTTTTCAGATATGGGTATATTGAAAGTTTTAGGCATCTAATTATTTTTCGGTAGGTAACATGCTCCCTGCTAGAGTTATATCAGTGTCGCACGGTGCACTGCTGATTGCATTTAGGCCCTATCGAACTCCAATTTCTCAATGGTAATTGGCTTGCTTCTGTAGCATGCGTAAAGAAGCCAGTCACAATAAAGAAATTCTATACCGATTAGGCACGTCCATGATCAAAAGTGCCCTTGTGAAACTGACATTAAGCGGAGTTTCTTGGCTAACAGGTCAACATTGGCTGCTGAGTTTTTAAAGTCAATCAGCACTGTGATTTTCTCTTTGAACGTCGCTCAGGTCACAGAGGAGCAGTTACTGCGGAGACCAGAGTTTTTAACCGAAACTGGGGAGAAGCCAGCCTGCAAGGTGTTCAATGCCCAGTAAGTTTGCTTAAATCAATGTTCTTTCATTCCCAGATTTCACTTTCCCGCTACTCAGATCACCTGGGTCGATCCGCAGCAAAATTTCCCTATTCATCTTGCCACGCATGTTCTAAAGAAGCTTGCACAAGTCTGCATGCAGTTCTCTTTCTCATATATCGCCCGTGCAAAACGTACTTGCAAGGCAATTTTTTTCTACCCCTAACTATTTCATTTTTTTAAATAAAAACATTACTTTTCTGTGAAGTTATTGTGTTTATTAAGGTTATTTATTTAGTGATGCACCCAATAACAATTGGTAATTTGTGAATGTTTTCTTCAAGAATAATTCTTGAGTTAAAGGATTTATAGTGTGCACAACCTTGGCAAGGTTGTCTTACTGTGCAACAGAGTGCCATACACCGAGATGCCTCGTGGTGTCTTTTGCACTGATGCTTACGACTGTGCTGCTTTGTGTTATTGCTTGTGACAGTTCATGTACTTGCACTCTCGTGGAAAATACATTTTTAACTACAGACAACATGAACAACATTAGGTGCAGGCCAACACCAACTCAGAAGTATGTCAGGGTCAGGTTATACTTGAATAAATGCATCATAACTGCATTATAAAGATGTATTTATGGAAACCGCATGTCACAAAGTTTTGTGGCCGAGATAGCCGGCTGAATCAGTTCCGTTGAACATGTGGATTTCATCTGCAAGATATCAACTGCGAATATAGCTTGGAAGGTATTTTACATGAATTATTATGAAATTTGAATGTGCGGTTGACACCCGTAAAGATGGCCCCAGAGTGACCCCACTACTTTTTTCACATCGCCATACCGCCATTTTACTTTTGCCCCATTCGCTCAAGCAGGGTACTTCTCGGCGGCTGCTCGTGAGCTCCTGGCGACGCTCGTGTTGAATTTTTTTGTTTGACGACACTGCTGTTCTGTTTCCTGTTCGAAGGGACTTGTTGTTGATACGGACCATGCGGAAGTGCATCGCAGTTTCGTGTGCTGACCACAACCTCCTCTATAAAGGGTGACCTGCTCATAACGGCCCTCTCTATGACTGCATGCGACTCCAGCTATCGAGATCATGTGTTCACTTAGTGCAGCGAGAGGCCGCCTCAACTTACCCCATAGCAGTCGACGCGACAGCTTGAAAAGGGCATAACTCCTTCTAGACGGCTACCGCGCTGTGGGTGTGTGGCAGTTTGTATTTTTTTATCTTGCTTCAAGGACTTGTATAAAGGCCTTTAATATGTTGCTCTGTTTCACTAATGCATACAGATGAGGCTGAGATTATGAATTAGGTGCTCTGATGACACGCGATTACCTCGGTCCAGTGCAGCTGTCCCAACAGTTCCTTTTCCTAACACAGCTGGTTTGGGTGCGTGCGGTGAAAATATTGTCTACTGCCGCTCTGTGTTGCACATTCATGCGTCCTTCATCACGACAGCTTAGATAATAAAGCCGGCAAGGTAATGGGAATGACAATGGAAGCGTTGCAGTGCACAAAAAGTGGTTCTTACAGGGTGTCATCCTTGTAAATGACAACAACATTGATGATGCTTTGTACTTGCAACATAATATTTTAATGTTTGCATGGTCCAGAAGTCTTGCGTGCTTCATCACAGAAATGGAGATATTTAACGATTGTAGATGTATGATTTACAGCGCAGATTTGCATGAAGAAAAGTGTATAAAAACTGCAATGTTCACGTTCTTGTTTCTCGTACACTCAACCAGTCTTGGTTTCAAAGTCTAAGCTTGTTGTCACTAGTGTCATTACGTGTTGCGATATTAAAAATTACATGTTGCGATATTAAAAATTACATGGAGTATAATTAGCTCCAGGCATACTTATGAGTGAAATATAGTACAGGCTACAAAAGTTATTTCATCACCATACTTAATACATCCTTTTATGCACCAAAGTGAACCAAAATGATCAACTTTCTATGTATTTAACTTGTTGTGAGCATTGGCACTTAATAATTTGTCCAAATAAAACCAGCGCACTTCTGTTATCTAGAAGGGTAGAATGCTCGCATTCATGCATGGTGACATATGGAATCAGCCTGGGTCTTTCTGGAAAAATATTTTCCTGTACTTTCCTTTAAATTTTATATTAAAGTAAGTGTTTGTTCATAAAGAACACACTTCATGCATTAATAGTGAATGCCAGACCATATTTTTAATATTTTGTTGGGCTCAAACCTTGAGTGCTTTCGCGATTGTGGCTCAATTTGTGTGCAGCAACTTTCTTCTGGCGTGTTTTTCAGTCATGTCGCTGAAAAAATTTGACAAGAAAGGTCACAGGAACTTCAAGAGAATTAACAAGTGTAGTTGTAGATATTACACTGTTGTCTCTTTCACAGTTAAAGGGTTCTTGGTAATAGATGGAAATATGGTACGCTTAAACTCTTGAATTGGCATCTAATCAGTAAAACTGCCACTCGTGAGGCAGCAAATTCGAGAAGGCTGACGAAGCCAACGAAAGTGATACTGGGGTATGACAGTCTACCCCTATCAATGCCAGCAATTAAGGCGGTTGTTGAGTGCGATGTCGGTGATTCAAGTATCAGAGTGCACCCTTCAGACATGACGTTATATTGAAGTGCTCGCTTAAGAAAATCAGCGATTAGAGCAAGTGTGATGTCGGTCCACTCGATTTACAGAACGAAGTGCTACGATAAACCTTGGTTAAATAGCTTACGGTTGCGACCAGTGCTGTTACACATCGAAGCAATGAAAATAAAAACAAAAAAGGAAAGACCAACGGACCTGGCACGCAGTAGCAGCATAATAACTACACGTGGGATGCTTGTGCGATGAGAATAGGGTTTTTCAATGTGCTCGCCCATGGGGGTAAGTTGCAGTGCCAACCTTGCTGTGTGGCCACTGAAAGAACTAAAAAATAGTAAACAAGCAAAAACAAACTGGCCGCCACAGCGCGGGCAGGTCGCTAATTTTATGGAGGGGTTTATGGTGGTGACAAGGTCGAGCGTTGCACGTGCTATACTCTGTTTCAGAAGTTCCCTTCAGCACTGTGGCCTACAGGCCCCTCAGTCAATGGGAAGGGGGCTTAGCCCCTCCACATATATTCATTTGCGTTGTGTCGTCTGCGCACCGTATTCATGGCGTATGCTCAACGAATTGTAGTTATTATGGCTAGTTAATTAACTTAAAAATGCTGTTAAGATATTAAACAAGCAACTACACTGAGAACTTGAAGAAGTGTGAATTTGTTGCTCTGCTGAAGATCGGTAGTCTTATGCCGGCGAATAACTTCACTTTGTGGCTGTTTCTCTCAGACGCTGTTTTTGGCTTTCGTATGTCTGTTTCTCAGTCGAAGTGTTCCTTCGCGTCTGCTGCTGCAATGATCCTTTTCTCTTTTTTTTTTGTTTCCACCGAAGGAGGATGCGACGCGCACGAAATGCTGTGTGAGGTTGCATGCCCGATATTTGGAGGTGCAGTGTTCTTGGTCTGACGACGCAGTCCGACCACTGCCTCGGCACGTTAGGCTTAGTAGGTGCGACTGCGGCATATCTTGCCAATATCAACAAAACGTGCTTGATGAGTGAGATGAAACAAATCGATGGCTGATTTCACCATTTGTTTACTGCTGTCAGCGCAGTAAGCGTGTAGCAAGAGCTAGTCTGGATCGAAGTGGGCAGTCACAATCTGCATGGGTGCTGCCATGTTGATTCGTAAACACAGTTATCAGCAGTAACCGACACAAATAGTTCGATGCGTAGGAAATAAATGCGAAGAATAAACATATTATGTATCGATGTGGCGTAAAACACACAAAAGAAACAATAATTTTAGCCAACCCTGTCAATTTTAAGGCACTCGTATGTGGGACTATGTTTCACTGTGCAAGCATGCGGCTTTCTTACACCCCATAGCTTTGGTAGTGCTGAACCAAAGTGGTGAAACAGAGTATAGGTGGTGATGGTCGCACCCGGTGTCTTGTTTTTGGAGCTCTCTGAAACCGAGACTGGTCAGTAATGAGGAGCCTGTAATTTGGTATGTGTTGCATGCCTCAGGAAGCAATGTGCCGTGTTATGACTAAAGGGCCCCAGCAAGATATTGGGCAAAAAAAATGCGAGGCAAAAGTTTTTGTGTCAGTATCTTTTAACTACTAAGTTAATGCGGTCGGTGCATCCACAGAAAATCAGCGCACCCACAGAAGGCAACAGAATAATAGCGTACTAAACAGTTATGAAATTAGTATCTTTAGTTCTACTGCATTTAGGACCAAAAGAATATATGACTGTTTGAATTGGGAGCACTTTTTACAAACACTCTTCTTCACGTTCAGGCATTGTTAAAACGCATTATGCTCTGAATCGGCTTGCATTTTTCGTGAGATGAATACCTTAGAAGTTGATGCAACCTACCTGCAATGCTATCAGATCAAAATAAAGAAACATACCGGAGCAGTAAGTGCTTATAATCACAGCTGTGCATTTTAAAACACTGCCATACAAAGCTTGTAAATGTCACACATAATATGATGCTACTGGTGCTGCATTGCACTTTCGTTAGCACTGTTTTACCTAAAGAACACAGCAAACTGTCATAGCATATGGTCACATCGAAGCATGTTCTCAACATGAAAAATATGTTTACAAGCTCTGTTAAGGATGCATCAAGCATGCTACCAGCTCCTATTACATTTTGACATCTTATTTAGATATTGCATTATGTATTTTTTTTCACATCCCAGGATTTATGATCAATACGAGCACCTTGTTGCCCTTGACGGACCCAAGAGGCTCGACAATGTCCACCTTTTCTTTTCGGCGCAGATTTCACCAGTGTGGGGGGAAGAAAGCGAGAGTGAGTGAAGCCGTTGCTCAAGTGATGACATTCGTAGAAACTGCATGGTGTTCGATACACGAGGTTCTGCTCTTTGATGAAACAAGCTGAAACAGTGCAGGAAAGATGTGTACGCACACAATGAATGAAGTGCCTATTTCGTGGATGAGGTGCGAAACATGCTGTATGGTTGATCATGAATGTGGCATCAGCTAGCTGAAATAGGATGAGCCAAAACCGGTTATGAGCATGTGTGTTTTACTTGCTCTTCATATTTGATTTTGTCATCAATATATAGTAATTGGCTACTGATAACATAAATACGTTAGGGCTAACTAGAAGGTGTTCTTCTGTTTGTTTTGAAGACCACACGTAGTCCCCACATGCATGCTTAGTAGGCCTGTGCGAATAGTCAATTTCTGGTTCAGAGCAAATTTAAAGCGAATAGTGATTTTGGTTGAATTATTTATAATCGAATACAAATATTATATATGACATATAAAAAATGGGCATATTTTTATGACCTAACCAACCTGCACAATATTTTTTAAAAATTGAAATAGGGCCTCTATGTAAATTCTTTTTTTTTTTTCATTAAAAGGAAGTCAAAAGAACTTTGAGTAGTAGCAAGATTTGACTTTCAGCAGGATGCGAGTCATAACCCTTAAAATACATAACATTTTAATATATATTATACTTAGAGCATGTAAGCTGTCATAATTGGCTTTTAGTCTAATAAAATGAATTGATTTGAGATTAATATTTTGATTTAAAGTGGCCGTGCGCTATTTTTTTAAGTAGACATGGAATGGATTCACTAAAGAGGTTATTTATTGCCTCGTGAATTCACTGCCGCAAATATTTTTAAAATCCTTCCAGTACGCGGGAAGTTGCGAAAATTTCTCACATGCTGCAAGTGTATTTTCTCTTTTCGTCCTGACGAAAGCGCTGGAAGCTAAGCAGGGAGGGATGGCACAAGGGAAAAAAATACGTCACATGTGGTTTCTGACCTTGGGGAGTCTTTTGCCGAGAGCAGAGAGCAACTTCTAGCTGACTTACGAGAATTTATTGTGAATTGCACGCCGCGTGCTGCACTCTAATATTTGGCTTGCATGTTCTTGGTAGCCTCGACCACCGATCGGCAGCATTTTCTAACAATTCTCAAAAAGTGTTGCAGAGCCCCTTTAAATTTGCAGGGAAGCTTCGTGACAGAGCAGATTTCTTTTGAATAGGTGCTTACACGGTTCAGGACCTCCACACTGCAGTGAAACCACCTTATAGGTTGTACATTCGGAATTGTATGCTTGTATTTGTTCCTTGCGAATACTTGGAAATTTTCAATAATTTAAATTCGAATAGAAGTGAATCAGAATACCCTGCTATTTGTTCGAATATTTGAAGCATTCAAATATTCGCACAAGCCTAATGCTTAGTGCATGCTTAAATAATCCTTGACAACCGTGTTGTTACCTGTGGAAAATTGTGCTCCGAGTCATCAATGGCAGAAGCTTTTCCACTTCATGGTTTCTTGTTTGTTTTCCATTTGTCTATTATAAAACAGGGCACACCCATGAAGATGAAAAAGAAAGAAATCAACAACACAAGCTGTTTGTTGTGCAAAAAAATTTCGTGCAGAATGTTAAAGCTTCAGTGCACAAAGGTTTATAGGAGACACAGAAACGACGAGGACAAGCACAGACTTCCAACTGTCGTGCTCAACAATACACTCGACGAACGGCAACCATGTTCACAACACAATCCTTTATTTCTCACATCATGTGTGTGACTCTGTGTCCCTCTATGTTCCTTTCCTCACACTTTCTTGCTCCCCCTAACTGTTCACTTAGCACTCGCACCATCTCGTTCTTCTTTTATCAACTTGAGGGGTCTGAAAAGAGCCGCCCTTTTCGTACAATCGGATACAGTAGTTGCCGTCAGGCAAACCAACTCTCATACATTAATTAGCCTTCTTTTGCAAATGATCACATCGCCAGCCGAATCTAGCAAATCACTTGTGACATGCTAAACAACCTTATACAATATGCCAGTACAATACACAAGCAACATAGCAAGCAAAAGGCATCGCGAATGTGGCGTCGTCGATGTTGGACTCACCACAAAGGATCCACGGAAAATGACCTGTGGTGTCGTCTACCGCACACCCACCACGGGAGCCATCCGTCGGCATCAGCTGCCAACCCCGAAAGAGACCTCCCAACTGTTTCCTGTGGGCCCACCTAACCTTGCTGCTGGTGCCACCGCGCCAACTATAACTTGCGCAAGCACGGCACCACTTGTCTTTCAGTGGTTGTTAAACCTAACTACACTGCCTCGCGGCCCTTGGAACACAAGGGTGCAGATGAGGCACTTGTGCTAGTGTCAAATATCTGCACCGTGCTTTGTTATCAGAACCTTTTGCCACCGATTCTCACTATACACTTCACGTCACTGTCATGATTTTATTACTTCAATGTTTTACTCGTCTTAGCGCGAGGAATTTTAAATCCCTTATACAGCCACCCAACACATTCATTGTTCACATCTCTCATCTTATGACCTGGCCCTCTTTGGCTACCAAATGGCCCTTGCGCCACAAAACACCACACATCATCAAACTACACTCAATCTGCAAGACATGCATGTGCCATAAGGCGCAAACAGACTCAATAGGAATTTATAGCACCTCCACAAACTACACAGTCTCAGAGACCCACACCCAACACACGCACATAATTTAATCCATTTTATCTCTCACTCAACTAAATTTGCAGTAAAGGAACTTTCAAATATATACGCGACATACGTGCTCACAATCATACCTATCTATGCACTAGGACGATAAAACAAACTAGGCCCAAAAAGCAACAAACTATGCTGCACCTTTCCCCCCCACCCTCTTCTCTTGTTGTCTGCTCTGCACCCTTTTTGGGCTGAAGCTTTAACATTATGCAATACGAAATAGCCAACTCCTACACCTTGCTTTAGTGTAGTGCCTGTACATATGGTTTTTCATGAGGCTTGATTCATTTGAAAAAGTTTTACTTACAGCGGGCAAAAATGTAACCAGTTTATAAAAATTGGCACAGTGGTTGACAACAAAGTCACTGTTGATTCATTCCTATGTATTTACACTCAAACCTCATTATAACAAAGTTACATCTTACAAGAAAATACGTTCCTCATATTCAAAAATTCATCATAAAGGTTATTGCTAACATTTTATCTATTGTAAGACTACTTTTCATTTACTTCATTATAACTCATATTTCATTATATTTGAGTTCGTTATATTGAGGAATGCATGAGCTAATGCTTCTTTTAATGTGGCTAAGCATTAAAGTGCAACCACAGTGACCGGCTGGCCCTAGGCTCTGCCTGCTTGAAATGCAGTATGCTGAGCCAACTGGAAATTCTTGCTGTGTCGTGGTCAAACTAAGTATGGAATAGCACAGTAATTCTGCGACGAGCAGTGCCAGGGACACAAAAACATGCAACTATATAAAGCACATATGACTGGAGCTATGTGTAAGCGAAAATGGAGGTTTCTGACTCATACCTGTGTGCATCGGCCTTGCTCTGAAGGCTTGTCTGGCTTCACAGTGAGTCTAATGTAGAATCATAGAAAAAGAAGTTGTGTAATGCTTACTCACAGATAATTAACTTCTTTTACGTGTAATTCTTCTCAACTTTAAAGAAAATATTTTATGAAGGATTACTAGGACACTGTCTCTAAACTTCATACTGCATTCTTCTTTTATTCCCTATTACAATCGCTGGTATTGTAAAAACAAGTCGCTCATGGGGGATTGGGACTCATCTGCCAATGCCGTTTTTTCGGTGACTCTCCTCTCTTTAAACTTCCTTACTTCACTATGCATACTGAGTGCACATGCAACATAAAATTCCAACTGAACCTCATGAAATTCTCGTGTTATCCAGATACTTTTGCTGTCAAAATGCTCATTGTCGAGGCATATGACTTTCGGATATTGTTTCATTGTTCACTGCCTTGATTATACCTAAAAAATGCTTTTAATGCATTGAAGATAGAAATGATATACATTACTAATCAATGATTATTGCAGTCCTGCAATTGTGTGGTCATTACAACCATAACCAAAGTGTACATGTCACATTCCAGGCATTCAATGCAGCGGTATTGGGCCAATAAAGTCATGGTGGTTAACTGGGTATGGCAGTGGTGAGAAGCCTGTGATCGGCGTGAGCACTGGTATGGTTTGTATTTTGTCTTTGTTTTTCCTATTTTATATGGTCACCGCCATTCCCCCTTAAAAGACCCATCAGTGCTTCTTGGCCAGGCTTGTGCATGTATTCACTGTATTGCTTTTAAGGATTTTATCACAGATTAGGCTATCTAATAAAATGGAACCTAGAGACTAAAATTGCTTAGTGGAACTGTAGAATGCTTTCCTCATGGCGGTTCAGTTTTCTTCATTTTTTTTTTACTGCAAAAGCTGTTATGAGATTACAACTTGGGTCACGCGCAGCACTGTAGTTGCAGCTGCCACCACCACTGGTGTCTGTAATCAATATCGCACAAAATAAGAAAAGAAAAACTCAAGAAACATAAAGGCATGTGTTGACATAGTGAGATTTGAACCTGGGTCCACTGAGTGGCATCCCAGTATTCTACCGCTGAGCCACGCTGGTGCTTGAGATTCGGTCGCAAACTTGCCTTAGACAGGCTTGATGTCGGGAAAGAAATCGAGTTAATGTGAGTAATGAAGAGTTTTAGAACAGCAAAGGAACAACCAGGCGTCACACAATGCAAATCGTGTAACCAGTGGGTCGTTCAGTGCTCCAGCACATTACAAAAGCTTGTTCTGCATCACCTATATACTGTGGTGCATACCCACTTCAGGCGTAATTCTTCATTGTTGTCAGCCACTGAATGCAACACAAAATTCATTACTAGTGTTTTGCGGATACCACACTTCTCCGAAGAATGATGGAAGGATAGCATAGTGAATGCTGGCCTACTATGCAGAAATTATGAATATTTAGGGCGTGGTGGGTACCCAGCAAGGGTGCTTGTAGCATTTACCAAAAAGTGTTTAGAAAAGTTTCTGAAAGACCGCTCTTCATGCTTTCACTGTGACTGTGCTGTGCCTTCCGTGCGGGCCTGGAGTTTTTTTTTTTTTTTAATCTTAGGTTAGTGATTCAGTAATGTTATTTTGCAACTCTAAGTAAACATAATTGTATGTGAGCACCACTGGAAAAAAAGGCAATTGCAGCCACATTGCAATGTAGGTAAGCAATGTAGGTAAGCAACATTTACGACATGTGAGAGGGGTAGTGCTGATGCCTTAAGGCAAGAGCGACACCATCGGTTCTACGCCCAAGGCACTTCAACTTCTACATCTAGTAGCATGCTCTAGTTCACAATGGCACAAACACCTACGTAACGATATGATTATGAGAGACACCATAGTGGAGGGCTCTGGAAATTTCGACCACCTGAGGTTCTTAAATGTGAACCTGAATATAAGCACACGAGCCTCAAGCATTTTCGCCTCCATCGAAAATGTGGCTTCCATGGCCGGTATTCAATCCCCACGACCTGTGGGTCAGCGGCCGAGTGCCTTAGCCACTAGACCATTGTGAAGGGTGGAAGACAACATTAAAGACAGAGAGGCAAGCATGCATTCACTTTCATTATTCATTACACATAGCTGCTGTCAGTGATGTATTAGCCGGTGACCAACCGACTTTTTTCTTCTAATGTTTTGGCTATGCAATATTTTTGAACAATAAGATTTTTGTTCTCTGCAATAAAATAGTTTCCTCTTTAGAAAAGGTTTTCTGGCCTTCTTAAACAACTGGAAATTCCCATAACTAGGGCTTACTTCCTGAATTATATGAGGTTTCAATAAGAGATGGGACACTGTATCTATCTGTTTAAAATTGCACATTTCATTCATTTCAATTTTACATAAAAAATCCTCTGTACAGAAAGATACTGTAAAGCCTGTATAGTACTACAGCTTATTAAGAGGCTGTTTTAAGCATTCAGCGCTTTTCATCTTCACAGATTTTGCTGACTACTACATCTCCAATGAGCATGAGGTCTACGCTGATTTTGTAAAGCCACTGCGACGTAAGATGTATCTTACAAAGTTGGTTGTGGATGCTGTCAGTGGTGACCGTGACTGTAGCTATGAAAGCCTTGTAAAAATTATACAGGTGAGTTTTTGACTTATCGTGGGCTTAATTGTAAAAATAACTTCTAAAGACAATGAAGGCATCATTGCAGTGTAAAACGGCTTCTAGTGCTAGTATATCAGATTGTGCTTGCATTTCCTTTATATACATCTCATCGCAATTTTTCGCATTGCCACTTTCCAGGTATGTGGAGAATATCGGATACCGCGAATAGATTCTAGTTTTAGATGTGTTTTTATTTAGACGAGGTTACGCTGCACTTCCTTCCCTCTGACCTGACTTTAGTACATCCCAATGACACAGCACCATTTTGTTGAGTTTGCTTGGTGACTGCACTTTTGCAGTGACAGCGATGGTGTGTGATTTGATTGCAGGATGCCGTGGTGCCAGAACTGGGGGATGACGAATCCTTCTCTGAAGAGGAGCTGCTGAAACACGGGGAATTTGTTGCAAAGCATGCTTGCAGCTACGATGAGGCTCGCGACGAAGACTATGAGCCCACTGCACTCAAGGCTCCTTGCCTTCAGCGGCTTGTCGACCTGTGCCACATCAAGAGACTCAAGTAAGGGCCTTTGCAGTACACGTGTAGTCCAACTTGAGCAGCTAGCTATAGCCCATAAACTTGTGCTGCAGCTAAGTGGCTGTGGGTCCTGTGCACTTGGATGCACTTTAATAGCTGAAGTCAATACAGGCGCTGACATATTTCACCTTTTATGAAAGTTTGTCATTGAGTCTCTATTTGCCCTAATACGTGGTATATGGAAATTTGTAGCTTTTTAAACGTGAAATGCCTTTATTTAGTCTTCCAGTATTGGCAACTTTCAAGTGATCATTAGCCAGAAGCCAGAGCCATTAATGGAGCGCTCAATCGAGAACATCTGGGCATAATTGAGAAAATAAAACAAAAACATCTGGGCAACTAGTCAAAAAAGTTTTACAATGTTGTCTGTGCCACGGTCTTCATGGCGCCACACTTTTTCTGGTGCACCAGCATCTAGCCTGCATCACATCATGGCCGCATGTGCCAGACAAAGCCCAGGATTCATCCCTCCTCTCTTGGTGACAGGAAACAATGGCATCCATAAGAATGAGGGCGCAATGTGGGTAGGTGGGGTGAGGTTTGCCCTTGCAAACATGCAATACAGGTATACAGCTATTTTAAGATTGTGGCTAAAATTATCTCCAGGTTATTTGATTTGCCTATAGCCATTTTCTGTTTACATATACCTCTCGATTTTTGTAGAACCAGAAATTTGCTTTCTTCACCCTGTTTTTGCTAAAGGGCCAGTAAACAGGCCCCAACTCTTTTTTTTTTTTTTGCACACCCAAACAAGCTCACCAATTTGTGGATTAGACCGTGGTGATAACATTTTCCAAATATTACTGTGCAGCGCACCGTGCAGACCCTCTATTTCAAAAAACAGTTCTTGCACTGACCAGCCCCCCTCGTTCGCACAGTGACACAAGACACATGGGCAACTTGACGAACCACTGAGCTCGTTGATTGGTCCTTTGCCCTACGAAATGACGTCTTGGCCTTGTGGTGATGCAGTTTCGGCCATGTAGTTTGCCTTTTCATTTTCCAGTGCTTTCCCCTGTTGTTTTGTAAAGCCCAAGACAACTGGGAAAATGGTATTGCCAGAACTAAATCTCGGATAAAAAGGCGTCTCACCACTTGACCACTAGGGGAAGGGTGCTCTTCTTACCACACTTCCTCTCTGCATCACTGTGACGTGTGCTCATGTAGGGGAAGCCTTGCTTGGTCACTGGCTGCGCGCCTATGATGCATCGTGTTACGTTGCTGAAGTGGGTGGAGTTGCGACGACAGGCTACGCCTTCCTCTCTCTATGGCGGAGGTGGGTGTCAAGGCGACGTGAAAATTTGAAACTATCTGAAATGGATGCTCTTAACCCTCTAACTTCCTGATAATAGCACCTATTCGCAAAGTTTTTGCGATAGCATGTTCACATAGCAAAAGTGCGGCGGCAGAATTTCTGATGGGGGCGGAAATGTTGTAGGCCCGTGTGCTCAGATTTGGGTGCACGTTAAAGAACCCCAGGTGGTCAAAATTTCCGGAGCCCTCCACTACGGCGTCTCTCATAATCATATGGTGGTTTTGGGACGTTAAACCCCACAAATCAATCATCAATCAAATGTTGTAGGCCCGTGTGCTCAAATTTGGGTGCACGTTAAAAAACCCCAGGTGGTCGAAATTTCCAGAGCCCTCCACTACGGCGTCTCTCATAATCATATGGTAATTTTGGGACGTTAAATCCCACATATCAGTCATATAGCAAAAGTGTGCATATTTCTCTTCATTACAATTTTTGTACCTCAGGGTTGTTTACTAACCTTTAAACACTTGACTGTGTTTGTTGATTGCTGTGCCATGTTTTCTACCTGCTAATTAGTGACCACAAGTTTGCCTTTTTTTAACATAATAGCATTAATGAGCTCGTTTCTCAGAAACTTCAGCCTTAGTATGGGTTTCATTAGTTGTGAGCAAAAACCTATCTTGTGCGTGACCAAAAATCGAGAATAATAGTAATAAATTTAATGTTTCCGGTTCCGAGTGAGCATGGAACTCGGGCTGTTCGCGTGCCGAGCAGGTGTTCTACCACACAGATAGGTGTTTGCTTGGAAATACAGTGATAATAACTTCCTCCGCTCTGAAATGCAGTGAAGTACCTTTTGTGGTTTACAGACGCACGCGTCCTGTACACAGGCTTCACAATAAAATATGTCATACCGCAGCAGTTTTGCGTGGCACAGTCTAGCCCGCTTATAATGAACCTGAGCATGACGTGGCATCCGTTCCCTGTACCCCGACGTTCATAGTAAATGAAACACAGATTTTAATAAAAATTGCGAGTGAAAAAACACTTTTGTTGCCCCAAAAAGTCCGTGATGCACGTGTTTCGAAGAGCAGAAGCGATAAGGGCGGTCTCGAGTTCATTTAAAATGGCAGGGTGCTCGTTCGCCGAGGCCCGTGGCATAAGCTGCATGAGGCACTGACTCCATAGTTTTATCGTTCTTGCAATCCGATTCCTCCAATATGCTCTCACCACGTACTTCATTCACAATGCCCCAATCCGTGCAAGGTTCCACAGTGTCGCCATCATCATCGGCCATAATTAAACCATCGCAACAGATATCCCACCCGCTCTCCCAGGTCGGAGTCGATGACATGCTGCCACAAATCGCTGCTGCAGTTCGGAAGCTTCAGGCTCGGCATCGGGCCCGACGTCGACAAAGTCGGTCGCGCGAAAACAGTTTCACGCGCATGTAGTCATCACTGCCGCCCACGAAATATTCACCATCTCCACAGCTGAATACCAGGACACCCAAAGCGTCAAGTTGGCTGCCAGGTGGTCAACAGCTATGAGCAAGCGCTCCGCAACACGGCACCTAACGCGTGGATTACGCTCAAGCCAGGCGGTCACACTTACAACATTTTGTTGAGCAGTAGGAAAAAGCATGTTAGCCTTCCCGTCGGCCATCATGACCACACACACACACCAAGAGCGAGCAAGGCGCGCACATGCGACACACATGCCAGAACGCATGGAACAGCTCTGAGCCCATTTCTATTCAGAAAACGAAACTAATCCTAGCCAGCACGGCGGGCGTTGCGGAGCGGTGGAGACAGGCGAAGGGGTTGTGATCAAAAGAAGAGAGCAGACTTGCGAGAGAAGGGCAAGGAGTTGCGATAGAGAGGGCAGGATGCGGCGGGAGGACGACCTTGAAAACCAAAACACATGGGAAGGAGGCAGGTTGGGTAGCTTGCTTGAAAAGTCCGCGAAACTCGCACGTAGAAAAACTTGGAAAGAGTGTCTGCACGCGCAGAAGTCAAAGCATGGCCGCCTGGGTCTGTGCGCGCGGCGGTGTTCGAAGAATCGGCGGCCGTGGTAAAAAAATCGTGTGTTGCCCTGGCGGGCTCGTGTGGCCTCACAAACTTCGATATTTCGCGATTTGTTCCGCACAAATCGATAGCAGTTTCTGCGTTTCCACACGCGCACGGAAGGCATGTTGAGCGGAGTGTGAAGTGAGCGAGATCAAGTCTTAAACACGAAATGAATCACAAATTATCAGAGCCAGTGGGGCAGCGTACGCCATTGTACTAGACGCAGACTATCAGATACGGTCGGTGGCCGACGATGTTGGCAAATGGTCTGGTCACTCCAGGCCGGCAACGCCAACGACAGTACCAGCGATTAAAAACAGGGTAGATGGCCGACGGGTCTTCGAAAGATCGGTGGCAGTGTGAAAACACTGGCCTTGTCTGGCGATGCGGGGTGCTATTATGCCTGCGAGTCCACAGCGAACGGCCGTGCCTCTGAAAAAGGCAATCTGTGTCAAGGCCAGCCGCGAGCCCGCCTGACGCGATCAACAACTCAACGGCGTCGGCACGCCACGGCGCCTTTCTGTCGGCGCCTTTCTGTCGCCCACGTGCAGTGAGTCAGCGCACGTGCAAGCGAGCCCGTCGAGTAAACAACGGGCGTCTTCATGTCTGGAGGTCTGACGCATTGCGCGGCGACCCCATTGGAGGAGTTTGCCCTGACGACCAGCGGCGCTTCTGGTTGGACATTTGAGTTGGACCCGGTGCATATAAAAGAAGCCCTGCGGCGCGTCGCGAGCGGACCCGTTTGAGAGCAGACCTATGTGTTAGAGAGGAGAGCTCGGCTCTTCGAGTCTCTGTCGGCCCCAGTGCCGAATTTGTAACGCCTCTGCATATATGCTGTACATAAACCTTGTTTAACTCATCGTCGTCTTGTCCGCTCGTCTATCAGCTCTGCGCAGAAGCAGTCGCGAGCTGAGAAACCTACGCTACCAAACGGCTGGTGACCTTCCCTGCGGAGCTCGAAGCAGTGACGCCTTCGGGACCGTGTTGGCGTCGCCGTCTTTCGCAACAGTGGTTGGCAGCTGCGGGATCGGCCGGCGTCAGCGACATCGATGCGGTGAGTGCCTGATGTTTTCCCCTCAGTTCACCAGACTACTCTAGCTCAGGTTGTAGTAGTTTAGAGAAGGGCTGTGTGAAGCATTGAAGTGAGCTTTGATCGTTTGAAGCCAAGTCGAAGCGCTTTGAAACCAAAGTTAATGCAGATGGGGTAAACACGGGAGTGTGAAAAATTGCTTGCGCGTCTTGCTAGTAGGCTTATAGTGGGTACGGCAAGTAGATTCTTAACAGGGGCAAACAGCAAGAGGCTAGTGTGAACGATGGAGAACCTTAAGGTGAAGGAACTCATCGAAATTTGTGAGGAACTCGGCATTACTTTGGGCCGTGCGAAATGAAAGCAAGCGATCCTTGAGATCATGAAGCATGAGGGACTGTCGGCTGAGGAAGTCGATGAGGCCTGGGTGGATATCAAAGCACGCCGCAAGGAGGCTGAAAGGGGCGAAGCTCGCGAAGAAGCTGAAAGGCGCGAAGCTCGCGAAGAAGCTGAAAGGCGCGAAGCTCGCGAACGTGAAGAAGCTGAAAGGCGCGAACGTCGCGAGCGCGAGGAGGCCGAGAGACAGGAGCGCCTCGAGTTGAAACGAATGGAATTAGCAATCCTGCAGTGTTCGCAGGCGCCTAGCGTAGCTTCTCCGACGATTCAGGTCAGCGGTTTTAGAATTCGGGACCAACTGCCACCGTTCGTAGTAGGCGAGGACATGGCGAAGTATCTCGTCAAGTTTGAACACGTCTGTGAGCGAAACGCTTTGGAGCGGTCTCTTTGGGCGCGGAACCTGTTAGCTCTTCTTCCCGGCGAAGTGTCCGACGCGATAACTTGCTTGTCGAGGGAAGCGTTTGAGAGCTATGACGAGGTTAAGGAAGTGCTCTTAAGACGTTATAAGTTGTCACCCGAGGCTTTCAGGCAAAGGTTCCGGTACGCTAAAAAGGGGAATGAGTCACACGTTGACTTCGCGTTTCGTCTTAAAGCCGATTTAATTGAATGGCTCAAGGGTGAAGGTGTTTATGACGACCGCGATTAAGTGGTGGAATGCGTTGCATTGGAGCAATTCTACCGCTGCATCGAGGAGGATGTCAAACTTTGGCTGCAGGACAAACTTGGTGAAGTACAGCTAAACAAGGCAGCAGAGTTAGCTGAGGAGTATTATACTCGTCGAAAGTTGCACAGCAGGGCAGTGCGCGTTGAAAAGGATGAGAGAAAAGAGGGCTTTTCAAAGAAACCTGATCAACGGAGACCTGCTCCGCACCGTAATTTCAAGAAGGACCCGTCTCTTACGAAGGACAGTGTAGGGGAAGAGCAAACAGAAGCGGAGAAATGGAGTGAGGTTCCTAAACAACGCACTGATACAACACGGGCATTTGAATCACGGAAGCCGCTAATCTGCTACAACTGCAAAAAGGAAGGGCACATCGCGATAAACTGTAAGCAAAAGTTTGCTTTTGCAACAATCCGAGAATCGGAAAAGAACATGCGGTTATTGGAGCCGTATATCCAAGAAATTAGTGTGAATGGGAAAGCGTGTCGAGCACTTAGAGACCAGCGGCAACCATGGATGTTGTCCATCCTTCATTGGTGTCTCCGGATGACTTTACAGGAGAATGCGCGTGGATCAGGCAAGTCGCTGAGGAGCAGAGTGCTTGCTTACCAATCGCCACGGTTGTCATTGAAGGCCCGTTCGGTAAGCTTCGCACCGAAGCGGCTGTGTCTGCCGCGCTTCCCGATCGTTTTCCTTATCTTTTCTCCAACAACTCAGAGCAGCTTCTCAAAGAGCAGGGTAAATCGTTCTTCCCCAACTTAGCGTACATGGCCCTCACGCGATCGCAAGCGCGGAAGCTTTTGCAAGAGCTTGACCTTGTTCAAAGCGGTGAACTCTCAAGTGACCTTGTCGGCGGGTCAACGGAACCTCAGAGAGGAAATTTTCCGCGTGAGTCATGTGAGCAGTCGCGCGAGTGGCCCGTCGCCGCACCGACCGGCGCGGTTTCCGTAGAAAGGGGAGACGACATGGTGCCATTGAATCAGAGCGAGAGGGCTGCAACGCTCTCGCCTGTAGCGGAAAGTTAAAGTGAGCTGTCGAGGGTTGATCGAGAAACGCTCATTCGAGAGCAGTGTGAGGACCTCTCAATTAAAGCGCTAATGGAAAGCGTAAACTTGGAAAAAAAGAAAAAGAATGTTTCTTTTTTTGAGAAAGCAGGGCTGTTGTATCGGAGCTACACAAATGCACAAGGTCGCAAGTATGAGCAGCTCTTAGTGCCACAAAAGTATCGTCGCCAACTATTGGAACTGGCGCATGAAAACGCGTGGGCAGGGCATCTCGGCATAAAAAAGAGCAAGGCTAGAGTTTCCCTTGAGTTTTATTGGCCGAAATGCTGGAAGGATATCGAAGACTTTGTGCGCTCATGCTACACTTGTCAGAGAGCGGGGAAATCTACGGACAAGTGGAAGGCACCCATGAAGCTTGTGCCAATTGTCACAGAACCTTTTCGGTGCCTAGTAATTGATGTAGTCGGGCCATTGCCAGAGTCAAGGCAAGGTTGTCGGTACATCCTGACGGCTCTCTGTGTAGCCACAAAATTTCCGGAAGCGATACCCCTTAAGGAGCTAAATTCTCCTCATGTCGTGGATGCACTGCTATCTATATTTGCACGCGTCGGATTTCCTTCTGAAATCCAATGCGACAATGGTAGTGTCTTCACCAGCTGCCTTACCTCTACCTTTATGGATAAATGTGGAATAAAAGTAGTGCACAGCTTGATCCATCACCCGCAATCTAATCCGGTAGAGCGTATGCATTCCGTTCTAAAACGAATACTGAGAGCTCTCTGCTACGAGCACAAATGTGACTGGGAAGCGTGTATTCCTCCCGCTATGTTCCCTTTAAGATCAGCTCCTCATGAGAGCACTGGTTTTAGCCCTGCAGAGCTTGTGTATGACAGGAGTTTGAGAACACCATTGCGAATGCTACGCGAGTCCTGGGAGGGATTCGATGAGGACCCTAATGTAGTTGCGTATGTTTTAGACCTCCTTCAGAGGCTTGGAAAAACGAAAGATCTTGTGGAAAGCCACATGAAGGCTGCACAAGTGTTGTCGAAGGAGTACTACGACAAATCAGCGAAGAAGCGCACATTTGAAGTTGGTAGTCAAGTAATGCTGCTGCGGCCGTCCAAAAAGAACAAGCTTGAGGTTCATTGGGAAGGGCCCGCCAAAGTAATATCGAAGCTTTCTGATACCAATTATGAAGTGAAATTAGGAAGGCGGCCGAACAAAATTTACCACAGTAACTTTATGAAACCATACGTTCAACGTCAAGCGGTCGTAAATCTGCTGTTGGATGCTCCAGAGGAAGAGGGAGAAGAAATTTTGAGTTCTAGTGATGTAATCGAAAGGGGATCGGAGGTAATCTTAGAGCAATTGAACCTAGAGCCTAGGTTAAGTGAAGTCCAGAAGGAGGACCTGAGAAGGATTGTTTCCGAGTTTCAAGACGTGTTTTCGGACCGTCCCGGAAACACGACGGTGATCGAGCACGATATCGAGCTAACTTGTGAGGAGCCAATCCGTAGCAAGCCGTATCGTTGTTCGCCCGTGCAAAAGCAGATCATGAAAGAGGAGATCGATAAAATGCTGGAGTTGGGAGTCATAGTACCGGGCGAGAGTGACTATACATCCCCTCTAATATTGGTTCAGGTGCCAGGAAAAGATCCGAGGCCATGCATCGATTACCGGCGTCTTAACGCAATAACTCGAGACCAAACTTACCCGATACCAAACCTAGAGGAGAGGGTGGAAACTGTGTCACAGTCCAGCTATATTTCCACGTTAGACCTCGTGCGAGGGTATTGGCAAGTTCGCTTACAGAGCGTGCTAGCCGCTATGCCACATTTGTTTCTCCATTTGGAACGTATCGCCCACTTAAGCTGAGCTTTGGATTGAAAAATGCACCCTTTTGTTTTTCAGGCTTAATGGACCGCATTCTTAAAGGCCTCTCCGAGTTCGCTGTGCCGTATATTGACGATGTCGCCATCTTCTCCAACAACTGGGAAGAACATGTCGAGCATTTACGCGTCGTGCTGAACAGGTTGAGAAAGGCTGGCCTTACGTGAAACCTACTAAATGTCACCTAGGGTGTGGCGAGGTGTCTTACCTGGGGCACGTTGTGGGGCGTGGCCGGCGTAGACCTTCAGAAATTAAGGTAGCCGCTGTCGTGAACTATCCACGACCAACCACAAAATCAGAGATAAGGGCAATCTTGGGCCTGGCTGGATACTATCAGCATTATGTGCAAAATTACTCTAGCATTGCCAGCCCTCTCACTGACGCGCTTCGAAAGTCCGAGCCGGTTAAAGTAGTATGGGACTCAGAAAAGGAGAATGCGTTTTGCCAGCTAAAACAGGCCCTAAGCGAAAAGCCTGTTCTCATGGCACCTGATTTCTCTAAGAGATTTGTTATTCAATGCGACACGAGTGATCGCGGCATGGGAGCTGTATTGTGCCAGGAGGACAGTGCTGGTAACGAAAGGCCAGTTTTGTATTTAAGTCGAAAACTCATCGGCAGGGAAGAGGCGTACAGTACCTCTGAAAAGGAATGCGCTTGCCTCGTGTGGGCCGTTCAAAAGCTAGCTTGTTATGTCTCCGGTTCGAGGTTTGTGGTTAAAACGGACCACTGTCCTCTAACCTGGTTAAATAACATGTCGCCTAAAAGTGGCCGATTACTGAGGTGGAGCATGATACTCCAACAGCACAACTTTGACGTTCGCTACTAAAAAGGAAGACTAAACGCTAATGCAGACGCATTGAGCCGTGCGTTTATTTAGTACCTTCTCGACCTTTCGGTTTCTCGCTGGCGATTCGGGGCAAAATTTTGACCTCATCACGACCTTAGCTGAGCGCTCTCGTTTAGAGTGAGCTCAAGGAGCCAACTTTATGTTGTATTCTAATTCGTTACGTTGTTGTACGTGAAAAAAATCTGAGTTGTCATTTTAAGGGTCTTTTGTCCCACATGTGCCTCTTGATGTAGAGGGAACGAAATTCAGATAGACACTTAGCTAGGTATATGTTGTACTATACTTTGTCTGGTGTTCTGTCGGGTGACCGAGGGCACTTGCTTGTGTCGTGTGTTGTCTGTTGTCGATCCGTTCTTGACAAGTTGCAGAACCATCGACAAGTGCTGAAACCAAGGATCGTCAGAGACGAGCGAAGCTGGTCGGCAAGTTGTGGCGACAAGCCAGTGGAGCTGGGATCCGTCCTCAAGAATGGGATGTGTTCCCGGAACAGAGTCTGGAGCTGCATTCTCCCCATGGCCCTGGAGGCGAACCTGGAGGGACCTGGCGAACGAGCGCGCCTGTCATCCGAGCCCCGTGGAAGCAGCTCGTCTTTTCGGCGCATTGTCTGGTGGCGGGGGTGCTGTTATGCCTGCGAGTTCACAGCGAACGGCCGTGCCTCTGAAAAAGGCAATCTGTGTCAAGGCCAGCCGCGAGCCCGCCTGACGCGATCAACAACTCAACGGCGTCGGCACGCCACGGCGCCTTTCTGTCGCCCACGCGCAGTGAGTCAGCGCACGTGCAAGCAAGCCCGTCGAGTAAACAACGGCCGTCTTCATGTCTGGGGGTCTGACGCATTGCGCGGCGACCCCATTGGAGGAGTTTGCCCTGACGACCAGCGGCGCTTCTGGTTGGACATTTGAGTTGGACCTGGTGCATATAAAAGAAGCCCTGCGGCGCGTCGCGAGCGGACCCGTTTGAGAGCAGACCTATGTGTTAGAGAGGAGAGCTCGGCTCTTCGAGTCTCTTTCGGCCCCAGTGCCGAATTTGTAACGCCTCTGTATATATGCTGTACATAAACCTTGTTTGACTCATCGTCGTCTCGTCCGCTCGTCTATCAGCTCTGCGCAGAAGCAGTCGCGAGCTGAGAAACCTACGCTACCAAACGGCTTGTGACCTTCCCTGCGGAGTTCGAAGCAGTGACGCCTTCGGGACCGTGTTGGCGTCGCCGTCTTTCGCAACAGTGCTCAGAATAGCGGGAGGACAAAGGAAGGAGGGGTGCGTAACAAAAAGCAGTCGGGGCATGCAGGAAAGAAACAACTTTCCTTCCTCCATGGGTTGGGGAGAGCCGAAACTAGAGGGTCGCGGAGGCAGGGTAGGCGTTTAACAATAGAATGTATGGGCACCTCGCCAATGCCTGGTCGGTGGTCGAAATTGGTTTCCCAAGAAGTCGGCAGACCGCTGACTCCGTTCGCTGTAATTGATCAGCAGCGCTCGAAGACGTTCATTGTAAGTGCGATTTTGTGTCATTGAACCATTGTATATTTTCACGGTCACGCGGATATTGTTCGTTTTAAGTGAAAGTTCGTTTTAAGTGGGGCCGTTATGTGTGGGCTCGACTGTACAAGCACGCATTGCCATCCGGCTTCAGAACATGTGATTATCATAGCGACTTCGCGGTTCAAAGCTGGCCACCCATTATAAAAGGTTCAAACGTTACTGTGCCATGCTAGTAATTTTGAAAACATTTTGTGTGCTTGTGGTTTAAGGCATGCTACCCATTACACAAAATGCAGCTGCATGCAAAAGCTTCACTGACACAAGCCACTTTCAACTTTATTGATGACATTGTAGTAATCCATAATTTAAACTTCTCGAGTAACATTATACAATACTATAAAGTATGCACTAAGTGGTTAAGTATGCACTAAGTGGTTAAAATACGTACTAGGGACAGGATATTGCTATTGCATTTAAGTCTTAAAGGTGAAGCATAAGGGTGCCCCAATTTTTCAGCTATCAAAGAACTGATATCAAAGGCCGCTTGCAATAGACTGCATCTCCTTGACGAAAAGACTAAGTACTTAAACGCAGTTCCGTGGTGGCGGTGTGACAGGGGTATTAAAGAGCGTACTTATTGGGGTGAGCAGCTTCGATAGCAAATTTAGAAATGCGGAAGAACCAACTGATGTCATTGTCCATGTATATGTGAGAGTAAGAGCTCTACAGCAAACTCTGATGCGCAACAACTTTTTTTTTTTCTGCTTCACTCGGCCTTGCTGTTATTTCCCATACCCATAAAGGAAAGAAGTGGGTTATGAATGCTCTAGTATGATCATTTTATAGAGCATCCCCACTGTGGTGACAAGGCACACCCAAAGTTCTCTGACCTATTTGGCTTAGATTACTAGTGGTGATGCATGATGGCATCCGTGACAAGACATACACGGTTAGGTTAGGTTTATGGTTAGGTTTGGTTATCTTTACCACAATGCCACTCACTATGGGAACCAGGGTATGCTAAGATATGCTTTTAGATAGAAAAATGTGTAAAAGTGAGACACATGTGAAGTTTTTTATGTTATGCCTTCGTTTCAGCGTCAGTAAGGACAACCCGCTAAAGTACTTCTCTCAGCCCACTGACACCTTGGCTACTTGCACACCACTGGTACGAGATGTGTTCCACGAGGCATTCGCATCTCAAATGTCTGAAGTGAACGAAAGCAGCGTTGACAAGACCAGAGGGCAAGGTCAGCGCATGTGCCCTTCATGTAGGGGCTGGATGCACAAGGTTTGTATTGTGCCATTTGATATCTTACTCGGGTAATGTTTAGGAATTTAGGAATAATTTAAAGTTTGGTAAAAGTTTGGCAAATGTTTGGTAAAGATTTACAAAAGGTGAATTTTGTGGAAGAATACACACTCGAAACGCATTGTAACGAAGTTGAAAGGGGAGCTGAAATTATAGTGACATAACCGTTACTTCGTTACATGTTACATTCATTAATGCCCTTTGGTGCAATATATATATAATACTATGAAGCCACAAAAAGGTGCTACAAATGTTTGTAAGAAATGGTAAATTATACAAGTGTGAGAAGCCTTGGCACTGTGCTTTGAAGGCACTCACAATACTGTACGTGCTTCACTGTTACTAAAGGCTTAATTGTTGCTGTCATAATATTTGTAATGGCATATGCATGTTCTTTTATGCATGTCACAGGGCATGAGAGGATTGACAGAGCTGTGATGAGCCATCATCCCTCATTGCATGGATGTGTACTTGAGCTCTGGCTTTAACACAAGCGATTGGTTGAATGAGTAGGCAGCGTACTGTGGTGTTCTTGTAAAGTACAGCTTCTACTGCATTTGTTAGGACAAGTTCTCAAAGCACATGAACTCGGGAACAACCAAGTCACAGTGATATGAAAACGCTGCGTTGCTCGACAATTTGTACTCTTCTATGTTTCTGGCTGCTAGTAGACGGCACCTAAACATTATATAGCCATTAATAAATTGACCCTGAAACGGTTTTGGCTAGGCTTGTGCGAACATTCGAATGCTTTGAATAATTGAATGAATAGTAGAGTATTTAAATTCACTTCGATTCAAATTTAAAATATTAAAAATTTCAAAGTATTTTCAATGAACAAATAGGTGTAAAGTAGGTGTCTGCATGTAGCCACCTGTAAAACTGATTTTACTGCAGTGTAGGAATGCTAAGCCGTGAAAGCACCAATTTGTTGCCAATGATTGCGGACGGGCGACAACATAAAGGAAGAACATAGAAAAAAAGGAGGTATAGAGTGAGCACGAGCTGTAGAATACAATGATGGACATCTTGGTCTAGGGATCTGGTCCCTTTTACGCCACATTCTTTCTGTTCCCAAAACCCGGCCCAGCACAGTGACGGGTCCGAGAGAATTGGTCTCGCCTGCTATTACAGCAATTCATGCGCGATGGGCCTGTTCGCGAAATGCCTTGGCAGCATGCTGGTGGTTGTGCTTGTGTGTGAACAGGCTGCATGCTTGTACGTGACTACAGGGCATGTTGAATGACACGATAGCGGAATCGTAATATGTCAATGCATCAGTGAAGAGCGGTAGTGCGTACATTTGTACTCTGCGACAGGACTTTGAACAGGAAATCAGACGACCCTAAAATGTGCATTGTTTCAGGGAGTTTCTTTTTTTAAGAAGACAGCGACTTGGTGCGGCAGTCCTGAAGGTACAGGAACGACTCGGATCTACCCTGCTGTCATGATTGGGGAGGAAAAGGTAATACCACTAGCTCCACAGTCTGTGGCATCTCGAGTGCCTTAGGGGCAAGGGACATTGTAAATTGTTTATTAAACCTTCTAAGCCGGCTAACTGATTCACAATGATAGTAGCATGCAGATGGAACAGATTGCAGAAATGGAGCTCAACTCACCATGTAAGTGTATACCAAGCAAGTAATACTTGTCCCTGCCAGACATCCATCTCTTAGTTGTTTACTGGTTAAGCCCCACATTCAGAGGTTCATTCAAGGAATGGGTAGGCATCTGCAAGGTTTCTCTCTTGGAGTGAATCGTCTAGCGCATGGATTGACCGGTCACTGCGTTGTCCCAAAGACAAAGTGGGTCAAGGAATTTATCTTGCACACGAGTATCTATGCTTTCCTGCTGCGCCCATGCAGGAACATCTGTCACTTTCGTGCTGCTCCATAACTACTTTCAGTGCAGCATCTATTGTCTAGAAAAGCCGGATTCCGGAAGACATGAAGCCAATTCTTCCCTGTTGGCGAAACACAAGAGGAACATGAAATATTGGCATTCCCACGACAATATTGCTGATTTATTGCAGTCTTTGCTATTGCTTATTCGAGATCAGCGAAATATTTGCAACAGAACACCATCAATTTGTATTTTCCGTGGGACCACAGTAAATGTATACATGAGTGAAGTACCTACAGAAAAAAAATGAAGGCATTTCAGCATTATTGAGAAAGTAGCTGAACATGAAAGCTTCATTCACTCTTGGCAAAAATGACAGGAGAGTGGAAAGGCACGGAAATTTTCTGCGCTTGTTTAAGGCGTTCATGTTTGTCCTGCTGCCACCATCACTGGGTTCATCACTTCGGTCGACTGTTCGGTGACCAGAGGCAGTGAACAGTACTGCCACTTTGCTCCTTTTCTACGCTTTTTATTTAATACAGAGCTTTAGCAGTCCTTGTATAATACAGAAGAAATAACTTTCATTTTTTCAAATTGTTATTTTCTGAAGATGCAGAAGTAGTAAGCAGACATTTCCTGTCACAGGAGCTGTAGATATGTGTGGCTCAGCAAAAGTGAGAGATATTGGGACGTGCCAATGCATTGCTACTGTGCCTTCTGCAAATTCCTGTCTACTCGGCAATCTTCATCCAAATCTTGCTCTTGAGGAACGCACTCGCATAGAGGCGTCAGTTTTGTTGTGCAGCGTGGGGTAATTTGTGATCACGTTGATCAGAATCAGTGCCGACTGCACGAAGACAAGGCATTGAACAGCGGCAGGGCACGTTTCAATTGTTACGTAGTAAAGGTGTGCGGTAAGCTTTGCAATGGCATTAACCACGCTATTACGCACTCTTGTGAGCATATAGTTGAATACGCTTATCATGGTAAGGTTGTTAAGTCATACGGTTGTGTTCATTGGCGTCTATCATCAGGCTTTTGTCTTTTTCCAATGCTGAATCATCTAGTCTTCCTTTAACTATTCCCCCCCAAAAAAAGGGAGACGTCTTGCGGCACATTGTAACATTAACTGCTTCATGAGTTGAGGGATGCAGTTAATCATTATGGGACCAAGAAGTGATCACTATATGCACCAACCAGTAGACATAGGACAATTCACTGGGCTTTAAAGGAGCCCTGAAACACTTTCTTGAGTAACCATGGAATTCATTCACTAGAAAAGTGTATTACCTCACAAATGGAACGCCGCAAAAATTTTAAGAATCCGTCCAGTACGAGCGGAGTTAAAAAGATTTGTCACATGCTGCAGTCACATTCTTTCTTTTCTCGTCTTGACGAAAGCACTGGTAGCTGAGCAGGGAGGGATGGGAGGGGCAAACGAAAAATGTCACTCGTGCCTCGTGACCTTAAGCACTTAAAAAATTTTTTTTTTCTTCGAATACACGGCTTTTTCAGTGCGATCGCACGCGCACGCGTGGACAAGTGATGGCTTCTTGCGGCGACTTCTGTGATGCTTCTTTCCCTTGAAACAGTTGCCTGTCATCATGAGCTCCATAGTGATTCCAAGCTTTCAGTTACTGTTGCATGCTGAGTAGGAGGAGCTCAAATTAAATTAAATCTTAGCTATGCTTTAAGACTACATGTGCATTGCAAAAATGCGCTGTTTTGACACAGAGTTATTGCAGTGAACTTGAAACAGTAAATTAAAAACTGAATCAACAGTAATCAATATTATTGGCAACCACATTATCTGCATTGTGATGGTTGCTGTTATAAAATTATATTTAGATTATTACTTTTTTGTAATATCTAGCATTATTAGTTGAGTTAAACCCCCTTTATAAGAGGCATGCCTCGGGCAGCAATTCTGGTCTTTTAGGTGAAGTGTCTCTTGTAAGCAAGGTACCTCATTTGCATTTTCCTGCTAACCCATACTTAACTGTAGGCACACTGGTGGCCCTTATACCCATTTGTCTCTTACATCAGTGTCGCTTATAAAGGGGTTCAACAGTACTATGTCTTTTAACAATGTTTGACAACTAGAACATAAGTTGTTTACCACACCATGTGTCTTGTTGGTAGCCTTTTTCCCAGGACTGCTTCACAACTTCCCCTGCTTTATTTTTGCATCATTTATACTTGGTGAAATGGTGCGTTTCTAAGGCATATTCTTTGTTTTGTGCTTTGAAATTTATAGTTCTGTGCTGTTATTCTGGTATCATAGTCATGGACATGCAACAAATAAAAATTGGAAAACGCTCGAGATTCGCCTTCAAAAGTGGCCTCTTGTGCATTGCCTTCTGAAGTGGTAGCCTGCTTCGGTAATCGGGGGCATATCCTGAATATTTTTCAAGAGGAGTCCACGAGTTTGTGTGCCACTCCCTAGCTATGCCGCTGTCAGTTCTCAGTGCATGCCTCGGCCATGCCGTTTGGAAACAAACAACTGTGTGTGTGTAACATTGGCCATTTCAAAGTATCATTGAATGCCTATTAAAAGTGCAGTTGTCAGGTGCCCACAGTGGCATAAATATTTCTTTTGTCTATCAGCAAAGGGCCCACTACGCGTCCATAGGGCAACATGCAAACCTACACAGCTGTTCCTTTTGCTGATGCTTTTTCTTCTGATGACGATTAAATATGTCTGAGCGCCTTTTAGTCGGTGGGCTTTTAAAACATCCACTTATTGCCTCAATTCAATTTTTTTGATGCCTCGTGTGATTCTACGCTTTTGCCCCGTAATATATGATGTGCTAAGGAGACTCCTTCCACCACATGACATTCGTATAGTTTTTTTTTTCCAAAGCCGTTTCAACAAATATTATGGCCCTGTAGTAGAATATCTGCTTTGCTACGCAGAGAGCCTGCATGCGATCATCACTGGGACTTGAAAATTTCAATTATTTATTTCATTTGCATGCTCCTCGATTTTTATGTCACGAACAAGATGATGATTTTTCACTCACGATCGACGACGCCGGAATTTCTGTGAAATGAACTCCAATGCTAGTGTGTTAAAAGATCAAATGCAGTCTGATCAAGTTGTTACAAATGAACAATTTGGAATTGCAACATTACTGCCGTAATCAATTGACAGTTACTTTGTTTTACTTTCCTCTTTCCTACCTCCTTCGTTAACAGATTACTCCTGGCAGCTTTGTCACTGCGGCTCGTCATGACCTTTGCTGTCCCAGGGTTGGGTGCGTCATGCGTCTTTTTGAAAACAAGGCTAGAAAGATGATGGCACACATACAGTGGTTCATGTGAGTTTTTTTGGAAGTCTGCATGCAAAAAAATTTACACTTGAGTTTATGATGTAGATTTCAGTGTCCTAAGATCTTAGAAAGCAGTGTTTTTCTAAAGCTAGCGTCCTTTAGATTAAATGGTCAATAAGTTGGCCAAACGGTCCCTTGCAAGGTGCCTACAGTTTTTCTTGGGACTGACTACCTATGACTTGCAGCTGGTTATGCGAATTGGCAATCACTTTTTGAATGAAGAAACTGCGTGAAAAAAGGAGGAAGAGCAAAGGAACGACAGACAATGGCGCTGTTGTCTGTCGTCCCTTTGCTTTTCGTCGTTTATTTTATTCTGCTTATTTGTTTAAGATCAAAGCACATCAACTCGTCTAATTAAGCGTTCTGATAAGAAGTCAATGTTTAAAACAAACGTCAATAGATCAACATTTATGTAACTAAGGGTTAATCTTTATTTTTTTTAAATTTAGGACCACAGGGATGTGTAATAATGTGTTTTAAATGTCATCACGATTAAACTTTTGTTTACCCACAATTTCAACACATTGAAGTTTGACTGCTGCTGGAGAGGAAGGATCTAGGTTGTACCTAACTTGAAGTTTCTGCTGGCACCAGCTGCCATATAATTTATTTATGGTTTTTGTGAACACATTTTTAGTATAGTACACGACATGACAAAGAGCAACAAAGCTAAGCACTTTTTTTACAGCAACAAGCGAGGGCAACAGTGTATCTGAATAGAAAATTTTATCATACGCTATTCACCATAGTTTCATATTCCATGCTGTGTGTGCCTTGTGTTGGCATTTGATTTCATGTTTTTGTCATTGCCATGTTGCACATAGCAGCTGTACCCATACGATAAGATTGTGAGGTGAAGAAATTTGACGGAACTGGTAAAAGGGATGCTGAAGCCCTCTGAAAGCAATTCAGTGCAAGAAAACCTGCAATGAACAAGGAAATTGCAGAGATTGAAGAATTTTTTTTTAGTTGACAGTTGATTTTTAAAATTTTGCCTGCTTTCTCTTGTGTGTAACAGATGGGCTTTTTGGCTGCAAACAATAGTTTTGTCTTAGAGACCTTTTCAATGGAAAGGAGGGTCTTCTCCTTTCTGGGCTGTTGCACGGGAGCACGAAAGCTGATGTCACAGCCTCTGCCGTGCATTTTTGATTTTTATTTTCGGAGGGGTCATTCATAGCAAAGGACCCCTCACCAGGTTTCACAAATTTGAGCTGACGAGCGCAATGCATACATGGGGTGTTCACGATCACATCTGCCAAAATTTGCAACACGACACGCCTTGGAAATAGGTCAAATTTCACGATGAATGCTGCTTGCCCTTTCTTTCCTGGGGGTGTGCCAAGAGAATAAGGGGATGGTGTAGATCACAGTATCGCCGTATGTAGACGGTAGTGCTGTGACGTTGATCCTCTGCGTGGTTGACTGCGCTCTGACAATGCCAACAGTAGCACATGGCACGTCAAAAATGATTTCACGCAACAAAAATTGTCGTAGTTTGTAATTTCTGTAATTTGTTGCCTGAATAGTTGGATAAAACTTGATATGAATAATGAGACTAACAAAGGAAATGTGTATGTCTTTCCCATTTTCTTTTCCCTGAATTGCAATGAGATGTGGGGCTAATGTCTCTGCTTTTCGCATGCATTCGTGTCCCCATGGTTAGTGCATCAAGCAGACGCCACCCCTGGAAACCAAATTAATGGTCCTGGGTGTTCGAGTACTCATCATGCTCATTATGTTCTATCGTGCCTAAGTCAGCATTTCCAAACATGCACCAAGACATCCATCCCACAGAAACAGGCAGGAGGCCACAAAATAACGCTGGTCAACAAAACAGTGCCATTCATGTGCTTGGGGGTTGGGCTAGTCCGGGGAAGTCCTGCGCACGGGACCTCTTGCTCAGATGTAAAGAGGGTAGGCAAAAGATTCTGCTCACCAAGGCTACGCAGGGCGAGTGGTAAAATTTCGAGCTCGCCTTGTCACATTACGGTTTCGCGCCAGTTCAAAATACTGGGTTTCTCTGCCCTTAACAAACCGATTGAAAAAAATTCTCGTGGAATGATGCTCTTCGTCGAACACATGACTACTGGTGTCTAATTAGAATTTGTTATGGGGCCTGGTGATGGGCCTTTTGACAGCAGCCCAAAAAGGACTATGGTGGCACCTAGGCAGCCGTCAGTAAAAAGGTTTATACAATCTCGGGAAAGCATTGTGGCAAGTCATTTAAAATTCTTTGTTAGGGCTTTTATAGTCCCTAATGTCCTTGAATATTTTTCATCGTTGTTGCTATGAACCTTGGGATGGCCAATATGCATCATCGGCATCTGTAAGTAACGGTAGTGCCATTTTCGTTAAAAACTGAGGAACAGATGAGGGCTTTTTAAATGTCACCTAAGCTTTACATAAGTTTAAGTTTAGTGCAGTGTGTTTTAGAAAAATTCTTTTTACCTCTTTCTTGTTCAATGTACTGTGCCTGCTTTTTAAAGCGGAGGTAGCAAAATATAAATGTGAACGTTTACATTTGCCAATGAGTTTTCATTGTCACTGCTGTTATTTTTCACACAGGTGCTCTTGTGAAACAATTCTTGGTCAGATTGGTGATCCATCGGAAATCTACTTTGTGTGCGATTGTGAAGACATCCTTGTGACCAAGATTATTTCATTGTGCCATGTAAGTGATTCATTGATTGAGTGAAAAGATTCGCAGTTTTGGCACAAGGCCGAAGCAATGAATGCGATAGCAACACATCGGGCTGTTATATGAAGTAAAGCTAGGAGATTTAAGAACCACGCGAAATGTAGTGAAAATGGTGGATTGTGCTTGAGTCAGAGTAATGCATAGTTGACTATGTGGTGTCTGCTAAGAATTGCAGTCCAAGTTCGGCATCGAAAAGCGTGACAAGCCACTGGTTTTCACCTCGAAGTACATTAACGTTGAAATCTCCAGTGACTATCACCGGCACATCCTGTAGACACACTGCACGGAAGTTCTGCAGCAAGAAGTTCATGGCGCCAGTCTGCAAGTCTGCAAGTTAGATGTACACTGTTGCCACATCAAAGCTGTGCAATGTTTTAATGGCACAAGCGCCACCACATCTCCTCTGGGGCAGCGAGTTAAGTTTGTCCGTCTGAAGTGATAATGGCAGTGCGCATTGTGATGGGAACCGATTTCACAGGCACCACAGGTCCAGCAAGTTCCCGAATAGTCCTGGACTTTATGATAGCAATTTTTTTTGTTGCTTTAGAATGAAAGTGTAGCCAAAGACATTTTGGAATGCCCCTTTCATCCAACTGTATGCGATTCAGTGAATTCACCCCTCCATTGATCTAACCAATGGACACATTGATGTTTAGGGAAAGCGTGTATGGCTTTTCCAAGAAAAGTACGTGCTTTGTTCAAGAATGCTTCTTTTAAGTTCATTGACAGTAAGCTAGGGGGAAATAGCTCACCATTAATGTGATAAACAGTATGAGCGACGTGTCCTAGTTGGTTAATGCCGCGCATGAAGGAGCAAAAGGTTCTGGATCGAATCTCTGGTGGGTGCCTTGGAATTTTTTATTGTGATTTGTTTTTGTGCCTTTTATAGAATATGCATACTTATACATACACGGAACATGACGGCGGATGGAAAAATCAGCCGAGAGTGTCAATATAATTGCTATTGTAATAATGTTAATGACATAAGCGTGCTGTAATGTAGATACAGGTGTAAAGGAATTGATTCAGGTATTAACATGTGTGTCATGTACTAAGGTTTTTCTGTACAAATACAGAAACACACCCCATCAGAAAGACTCAAACTGATTCAATTTGCTGCAATTGAATTTTAGCAGAAAATGCAAAATCTTGTGCACAACATTTCTTATGGTATACCCTCTAAACGGGCTTCTTTTTTACAAACATTGCCTCGTAATATTAAAGTAATCTAAAAAACAAACTTGTTGCCTCCTAAATTTGCAACCATGCATACCCAGAATAATGAAATTCTGCAAAACTAATTTTTTAGATCACCCAAAGTATTTATAACTTGCATGAAGACTTCATTGAGATAGTTAGCATTGTAAAAGTTTTGTTTACGAAGTTTTCATATACAGTAATCCCTCGTTAACTCGAAGCCATCAAATCCGGGGAAAATTTCGAGATAGGCGGTATTTCGAGTTAAGCAAAACGCCGAAAATGTTCGCCCAGGTCACTGTAAAAGAAAAGCCAGTGCTGCTAGGAAAAGCTCCACTGCACAAAACAGCTACCGTAGTAAAGGCACAAGAATTCGGAGGGGATAGGCTTCGCCGTGGATAGGCTTCGATGACACGTTATTTCGCGTCTTAAACCGCTCGAACCAGCTATTGCTGCAACTGAAATCCGCGTGACCCAACTGCAGTGCCAAAGCGTCTGCTTTCTCCATCATCATTTGGGTTGTCACGGGAAGATTGGCTGCTCGAACGTTTTGGAGCCACAACAGAAGTGCTGCTTCGACGTCCGGGAATTTGGACGCTCGAATGCGCTTCCGCTTGCTTGAGAAGCTTTGCTCGAAGCCTTCCAAAACCTTTTGTTTGTTCTTAAGCACTGTCGAGAGGGTTGACAAAGGGATGCCGAATTCTTTGGCGATGCACGACTTGCTTCGACTTGCTTTTTCCACTTCCTTGATTAGCGCGACTTTTCTCTCCAACGTCAGAGATTTGCACTGCTTTGGGCGGGACATCTTGGTCGATACGGAAGCGTCCGTTGCACAGACCACTCACTACTCAGCAAAACTGAGCTCAAGATGCGTCGTGCACAGATCGCGAGGAAAACAAAGAATACCAGTTCGCGCATGCAAGGGCTAGGTTGCGTACTGACGGGCGCATGCTGCACCCGCCGCCCACCGCGCATAAGTCGCGCGCAGGTGCGCACACGTGATCACTCCCACAGTTACCTGACAAGGCTGATAGGAAACGGCTGCGTCCGCGGGAATTTCAAATTTGCCCTTCACGACTGCGTTCGGCACGTGTAGTAAGAGCTAAGCGTTCGCACGGAGCCCTCGTTTCCTGTTGGGAGTAGACTTTGCCTTCTGCCCTCCCAGTCAAGATTTCGAGATATCCACTGTTCCCTCCGGAAAACGTTTCGAGATAAGAGGGGGCAAATACATAGCACCTATGGGAGGTTAATGCACGGCGAAAAAAAGTTTCGACTTAACCGAGATTTCGAGATATGCGAGTTCGAGCTAACGAGGGTTTACTGTATTGTGAAGTGTATGTGTACTATAGGTACTGTTTTATTTTACTTTAAATTTTCTTGAATGCTGCTAACAGATTTTTGGTACCCTATTGTAAAGTGTTGATCGTAAGTACAGTACACACATGTCCTTAAGACTAGGCAGGCATGTGTGAAAACAGGGACCATCTATTTCAGAATTCCTCAGCCGTTGCAGTCATCATAAATTACCCGATTACCTGTACAGCAGGGTACACCTGTTGCCTCCATGCAAAATTATGGCCATTTTCACACAAACTATCTATAGCCAAGCCAAGTTGACTATTCTTCATTTGAAGCTGTTTGTGCTCTTTTGTGCACACCTTATCAAATTTTCATGCCAGGGGGCGCCATACTGAAATGCGCCGTCTAACGTGCAAGTTGAGAAATCGCCATCTTGGGCTGCGAGTAGTTGTACCGGTCTGTTATTCATTGGTGCGAGATCCCTGCTAAAGCCTATGTGTGCTGATTTCTCAGAAGTTACTTGGTAAATCATCAGTGACTTGCATGCAGTTGGTATCCAAGATACAGCACGAAAATGTTGTTCTCGTTGGTTTTCTTGCCACCAGCCAAATGACGTGAACAGAGACGTGACAGTGGTGAGACACAAACTTTCGATTTACTGAGGCTACTCGTTCCTCCACAATGCAAGCACCGACGGGAAACGATGCAGTGCAAACATGTCACACTTGCCCTCATCGCATGGCCTACTGTGCTGTGAACACAAAAGCCCCGCCGCGGTGGTGTAGTGGCTAAGGTACTCGGCTGCTGACCCGCAGGTCGCGAGATCAAATCCCGGCTGCGGTGGCTGCATTTTCGATGCAGGTCTAAAATAATGTAGGCCCGTGTGCTCAGATTTGAGTGCTCGTTAAAGAACCCCAGGTGGTCAATATTTCCGGAGCCCTCCACTACGGCATCTCTCATAATCATATGGTGGTTTTGGGACGTTAAACTCCACATATCAATCAACTAATGTGGACACACGATTGCCCCTTAGGACATTTCTCTTCAGCTACTTGTTCGTGAACCCGTACCCGACACAGCGATGGCCAGATTATCTTTTCTTTGAATATGCATAATTTTCTCCCTTGACAGTCACTTTTTATTGGAGAAAGGTGTTTATTACTCAAAGAGGGGTGGACGTTTTGTGCCAGTTGCACCATTCTGCTCCAATCTGACCTGCTGCACCCGGCTGCACATAAACAACAATATTCATTATAATTGTTGATTGGAAGTGTAAACTGCCAGATGTAGTCGATTATTATCATTGACCGAGAAACACCGAGCGTTGGCTACACAAAGAACATGGCTGCATCCATATCCAGTGTAGCTCAGTCAGGTACGTTGTGATTCGGTTCGTTCATGGGGCTTGCAAGTGCTTGTCTCAATGCTGCTATCATTGTGGTTTCCTCAAAAAAGTGGTGGCACCAACAGGAGAAGTTGTCAATGAATATTTAGTAATAACGTGAAACCTTGATAATTTTTACCAGCTGGGAATGCCACTTGATTATGCACTAAATGGCAGTGCGCATTTACCGTCAAGTACAAATGTGACGGGTGCCATTGCCACTAATACAAACATGCAGTACCACAGCGTATGTTGCCTGAAGTACCCACCAGAAAATATTTTCTTTATTTACGCCATAGTGCGGAAAAAATACTCGGCTGGAATTCTTGTACGGTCACCCAATGGCATGCAGTCGTGACATCAATGAGCATTTCGAAACTATTACAGGTTGTGGGATACACAGCGACTGAGATAGCGACAGGACGGACAGCATTGGCTTTCCGCGATACATATGTGTGTTTCTCTGCCAGTATCGCATCATCCTCATCATCATCAGCCTGACTACGTCCACTGCAGGACAAAGGCCTCTCCCATGTTCCGCCAGTTCACTCGGTCCTGTGCCCGCTGATGCCAATTTATACTGGCGAACTTCTTAATCTCATTTGCCCACCTAACCTTCTGTCTCCCCCTAACCCGCTTGCCTTCTCTAGGAATCCAGTTAGTCACCCTTAATCACCAGCGGTTATCCTGTTTACGTGCTACATGCCCGGCCCATGTCCATTTCCTCTTCTTGATTTCAACTATGATATTCTTAAGACCGGTTTGTTCCCTAATCCACTCTGCTCTATTCTTGTCTCTTTCAGGTTACACTTACCATTTCCCTTTCCATTGCTCGCTGCGTCGTCCTCAATTTAAGCTGAACCCTCTTTGTATGTCTCCAGGTTTCTGCTTCGTAGCTAAGTACCGGCAATATGCAGCTGGTATATACCTTCCTCTTGAGGGATAGTGGCAAACTACCTGTCATGATTTGAGAGTGCTTGCCGAATGTGCTCCATCCCATTCTTATTCTTCTAGTTATTTCAGTCTCGTGGTTCGGCTCCATGGTTATTACCTGTCCTAAGCAGACATAGTCTTTTACAACTTCAAGTGCTCTATTACCTATCTCGAAACGCTGTTCTCTATCGAGGTTGTTGTACATTACTTTCGTCACAGTCGCATAGTAAGTGACAACTGAGTTTTATTGAAACGGGAAACGGTTGTGTGAATTCGATAATCTCCTGGTTAGTTGCGTGCACCGCATCTCCTATGCGGTACTCATCGTCACTCATGTTGTACAGAGAGTGTGTACTTGCCATGTGAATTGCTCGTCCCCACTCCGCTCCAGACTGAGCACAGATGAGCAGAGTAAGTAGTTTGTTTAATTGGCATAGTGATAGCAAGCTTCCTGCAAACGAAGTGCACTGCGATTATCTAGTGGCATGAAAACACTTATAAGCATTGCTTATGCCTTATTTTCTTCGAGTTATTTCTCAGTCAGCTGTGATGATTATTGATGAAAACGCACACATATTTGTGAGAGGCAAGTCTGGACAGGGTCAGCTCAAGTTCCAAATATTTAATGAAACCCTTTAGATTGTTTTTGTCTGCCAGAAATAATTTCCATTAATGACGATGTTTTACCCTAAAAAGCTAAGCAGCTCCAAAACTAATTTGCATTGCTCAAAAACACACCTTTTGGTGCTCCAAACCTGCTCCAGAACTCCCCTTTTACCGTTCTAAAGCTGCTCCAAAACAGCACTTTTCCTGCTCCCTGAGCTGCTCCAAAACACAAAAGTCCACCTCCATGTCTGCACCCCTGCACCACATCCAAGCATACTAGTCAAGCACTCGCAGCCCAAAGCACAATGGCAACACTGAGAGCGTACCTTCGACCCCTGTGCACGCTGGTACTCGTGTGAAAAAGTGTACATTTAAGGGGGCTCTCGTTAGTTTATGCTTTTTTATTTTGAACTAATTTACAGCTTTGGGGGAATTCAAGTTCAGACATTTCTACAGAATCAGTTTTTCTTATCTTGATCTTCAGTCAGCCAGTTTGCTCAGTTGGGCCATCGCACCGCTTTTTTGGTGAGCTCACCAATCTGGTCCCAGTGAAAGGAGGGCATCTCCTTTTTTTCACTAGGTTCAGCTAGACACCTTGCTGTGGGATGAGTCAGAGCTAATTACACAGAACTATCATTTGCTGTATAGATAATTTTGATTGCGGAGTCACTGTAAAGTTGTGATGGTAAAAAAAAAACTATCAATAGTGCTATTGATAGTAAGTTCTATGGTAGTGTTAGTATAAAAATAAACCATGCCAACTAATTAAAACATAAGCTTGATTCCCTGAGTACATTGTGTATGGTGGAGGAGGAGTAGCATGCTGATGGCAAGTAAGTTCACATGCTTGTGTAGCATCACCAAAATGTTTGGCTGTCTCACAAGTTGAACTGTACAGGCTTATTGGAGATGTTACATGTGGTGGAACAGCACAGCTTTAAATTCATACACGCTTTTTGTGATTTAAATGTAAAAAAATTCAAGAACTAAATTTCTTAATTGTAAGACATAACTATTACTTTTGAACATGAGTTTATCGATTTACATATTGTACAAAGTCAGCACAAAGGGATGGGATGTACAGGGGGGCGGGTTAAAAGTTCTCAGGCTTCACTATCCCATGTATTCCTCTGGTACTATCAATAGTAGTTATATCGGTAGTTTTTGCACACTACAGGTAGTTTTAAAAAACGCTGTCAATGCTATTGATAGTCGATTCGCCAATAGTCTTGCATCACTAGTGAGAGCAGATTTCCGGTTGCTAATGCATGACAGGAGCTAGAAATCTTTATTGTGTAGCTTCACATGAAACTTAATATGGTGGCATGTACATAGTGTACACATCCACAGGGGTTCATTTCAAGGGTTCGTTAAGCAGTTGGTCTGAGGGTAGCAAGAAGGGCTCAGTTTGTGCTGTTTTGCTTTGGAATTTAGGATGCCAGCTAATGACTTTAGGCAGCAGATTACAGTCGCTATCTGTGAGCAATTGTCTTGTGCTGCCACAAATGATATCGAGTAGTAATGTTTAGAGTACATATTTTAGTCATGCCTTTTCTTTGCCTTCTTTTTTTTTATTGAATAGGTCAAGCGGAAGTTCTTCTACAGAGACTGGTATGAAGAAGGCGGCAAGCCTGACACAGCCAGACCGTCAGCCTCTTGTCCTGAAGATGGCTTCTCCTACTCAAAGATGCAAGTTTCGATTATTTTGTAGTTAAGCACTTTCGAGAGTGCAGCCAAAAGGAGCCCAGTTTATGCATTTGTTGCATCCCGGTTTTAGTGGTTGGTTACTGCTACTGATGTTAAATTTGTGGAAGACTGCGCCAACTTCACAAATGTTGGCATTGTTTATGCAAAAGCCTTAGACGCCTCGGCAAATGCGAAAATTGACCTTTGTCGGCGTCCATCGTTGGTGCCGTTAACACGAGTCATGTGAAGGATTATCATCACTTATGTCGTCACCGTGTGACATCATGACATCACAGATCGCCAATATTTCTGATGTTATCATGATTTTACATGATGTGATTGCATGATATCATCGCTTGGAATAGCGTGGGGCTGATCATGGAGCTGATCATGGGCTGATCATGGTCTAAGTGCTTGTGTTGTGTGTTCTGTGTAATAATGGCTGCACTTCCTACCATGATGATTATGGAGGCAGTGAAAAAGAAAAACTATGTCAGGGGGAGAAAGCATTTGCGGGGTGGGCATCATCAGCGACAGCGATGAAAAAGAAGGCTTTTGCCTTCAAGTTAGGCGAAAGAGGGACCCTGTGAGTTTTTCTTAACTGTGTATTGAATGCTATTAAACGAGAGAATTTTGTTGGTGGTGGACATAAAATGGGCTGCAGCTATTGTGCGTGAAGTGTTAAAAAAAAGATTACATTATAATAATAAAACTAAGTGCTTGTTGTCTGTAGTCCCATAAAGAAAATTTTCTGCAAACTTCTGTTTTTGTCCCTTGATGCGTTCATTAAAAGTAGGGCTGTGCAAATATTAGACATTTCAAATAGTGTTTTGTATTTGACTAGACTCTCAGTAAAATTTTACTATGCAAACTATCCAAACTTTACGATGACAAATACAGTCAACGTTCGATTGGCAGTGGCCCCTTCAGATTTTGAATATGCTTCACCCCATTACACACTCACATTGCAACATGGTAGCCTTTCAGGCTCTGCTACGGTCGCAAATGCATCAACTTGAGGAAACCCTGGTTCCAACGTAGATAAAGTATATGAGGCTGGAGGGGGGGGGAGAGCTCAAATAATGCTGTTTGGGACCAGAAATTTAGGTAGAGAGTCTGAAAAATTAGACGCCAAAGATATGTAGCATCTGAAATTTCAGATGTTCCATTATACTGATGCCTGCTAACTACCAAGTCGAAGGAAGCACACCTTTGCCCACTCATTTGTTGGCCTTCCACAGAAGTTGAAAGAGGAGGGGGAGGCTGAGAAAATAGCATGTTTGCCTAACACATGTAAAGTGTGGTCGGCAATGCTTTGGTAGTCCCAAATCATGTACATAAATACAATTAGGCCTCTGCACTGCCTCATTCTTGATGAGACAACTATGAAACAACACCACCCTGCCACCTCTTCATCAACCTAGCCAAAAAAAACACTTTCATGTTGCTATCTCATAAGAATATGTTTAGGAATCCTCTCCAACTTTTTCTTGTGGTTTCGCTTTGATTTATTTGAAAAGTATTCAAAAAATATTCAATTCGATTCACACTCACACTTTAATGTACGTATTTGCTTTGCACTTGAAATTTTGCTATTTGTACTACTCCAGTAAAAGTAATTTAATTTCAATTACACACTTTTCAATTAGTTGAGGAGTGGGCCGTGGACAATTTTGTGATGCACTGAGGTAAGATATGTCACAATAGATACTTGTATATTCCACTGCGTATCTGAGTAGTGTTTAATTCATTTTAATGAATACAAGTGGCTCATGTAATACAAAAAATTATGTGATTAGCAGCAGGATAGGAGGATGATCAGACTCTGTGAGAAAGCAAGCCATTGTTTAGCTCGGCTCTAGTGTTTCTTGCTAGTATATGCTACATCTGCAGAGTTATATTGTATAAATTTAGGTCTGAGAAATTGTATACATTTAAGTCATGCCCTAACGTTTCCTCTGTGTTAGTGTGTGGCGTGCATGTCATACTTCACGCATAAAATTGGGTAGAGCGTTGGTTGCTAAACAGAGCTGCAGGGATCATCTATGCATGAAAGAGAGCCATGTTACATTTATGAAGAGACCTTATTGATTTAGCGCAAATGAGTGCAAAACAAAAGACAGAGCTAGCAAAAAGATATATTTCACATTCTTGTCTTTTTTTGTAAACTAGCATACAGCAACAACACTCACAAGTGATTTGTGCATGTTACCTGCCTTCAGAGTTTAAAGCAGCACTGCACTTGTGGTGTATAAAGAATGGATGTATGAAAAACTTTTATTGGGGTCCTGAAGGATTCCACCACCGTTTTATAGGGGTAGGATCGCAGGCCCCTTCCACGTAGAGACGGGGATGCCCAGCCTCACCTCAGCTGCATCGTGGGCCTTCTGGATAGCCTTGAGTTGTAAAGGAATGAAAAAAAATCACTTTGGTAACAACTTCATAAAAAAACTGTGTGGTTGGTTGTGGGCAAATGTTGGTTATCTTGCTATAGACATGTTGTTTTGAGCTTCTGTGATACATTAAGTAGACACGTGGCAAAGAGATGAATAACATGGCTCTTGATCACTACATAACAAACATGTACTAGTTCAGTGTTGCAGCCATTCCTGTATAAATATTCTTGTAGAAGTCCAAGTTGAATTATCAGTACAGTTGATGAGCTCGTGCTGAAATTGTCTTGGTTTCAATTATGCGACATGCTCATTACAAGACTGTACCAACTAGAACCAAGAGCTTGTATAGATAGAGATATACTGTTCTAGTCACTAAACTGGCTCATAATCTTGAGCTAATATGATCATATAACATTCCTGCAAAGTACTGACTTTCATTTTGACATTACTAGAGGGCAATTTGGCATTGCAGTGATTTAGCCGATGTAGGAATTCGTTCGGGTGGTACATAGAGGGACAGTATTCTTCCACTAACAGTGTATTTCATGAAAAAGCAAATTAAGGCTTTGTTTTTTGTGGTATGTTTGTGTTTGATGCCACCTTCGACAAATTACACCAGTGCACACCGGGGTGCCCAGGTGCTACTGAAACAAAACAGCGCACTCGTGCGATTTGATGAAGATGCCATAAGATGCCATAAGAACTTCTTTCTATAACAGACATTCCATCTACATTTGTGTAGATTTCAAAAAAAAAAATGTCGCCCACAAAAATGCAGAGAAAGGTTTCCCATCCTCACTTCATCTAAAAACACTTGGTTTGACTGAATTGAAATGTTTACATGCATCTGTCATAAGCAGTTAACTAAACATGCTGTTGCATGCGCATATCATTGTTGCTGTGTCATAATTTCGCATCTCTGATTTGCCTGTCTGCTTTTAGGTTGCCGATTGGCCCTCTAATTTAGCTGTGTATAGGGGGCGCTGAACACATCTCCCAAAAAAATCACCACATTCAAAGGTGGTGTGAAGCTTTAGGGCGCTTGTTTACTTTGGTTGTATATTTGTTTGTTTCTTAATTTCTCAAGGTACCTCCCAGCACAGGGCCGCTTTGAAGATGTGCCGGAGCTGACAAGGTCAGAAGACAGTCCATGGGAGTATAAGTGCTACAGCTGCCTCAGAAAACGGAGGGAAAAGAAGGTGCGTGATGCATGCTGGTGCCTTAGTCTACGCAGAAGTCAATCGCATACCTCTTGTATAGCTGTTTCCGACGATTATGAGTACTTCATCCAGCTTTTGTGGTCTGTGAAATTCGTTTGTTCCCATTTTTTTGTTGTTTTTTTCCATGCACATATAGGGGTCTTGGCAGTTTGTAATTTTCATTGTAGTGATCACTATGTACCCTTGACTTAGAGCTGAAAAATAGTGCTTTATTTTCTACTGATTTGAGATTTCATCATTGACGTGTTGTGTCGAATGTTCTGACATTGTTAGTGACAACGAAGTGGTCATCATTCGTGTCTTCATGCCATTGTCATCGCTGTTGTCATGCTGTCTCTACAACCATCACCACTTTTCCTCAGAGACTTCTGTTTTTGTAAGGCTTGGCATCTTTAGAAAGTAGCCGAAGCTCAGATGAACAAGAAAGATAAGGGTTGCACAGCAGATTGTGCTTACCGTAAAACAAACATTTGAGCTAGGAAAGACGTGATGGTAGCAGCTAATTTTTTTCCCAAGTTCATTCCCGGCTCATTCTGGGAGGAAATAGTCTCTGTCAGTATAACGCACTGTTTGGAGTATGCATGGAAATGCCACCACTCATGCTACAAGAAATAGTGAAAATTAAAAACATTACGGTACCTATTGTGCCTGCATTTGACGAATTCCTTAAGTGTTAGTACATTCTTTCTGCTTTTTTTCCCAGGCCAATAGCTGCCGCTACGGTGAAGTGCTGTCAGGAGAGAAGAATGGCAGGGTTTTCTACAGTTCAGTGAAGTGGCAAAAAGAAAACTACTGCGTGGGCGATTGCATCTTTTTGAACCCAGGTGTACTCGACCATCATCCCAGCAAGAAGCAGGTGGGGCATGGTCTTCAAAAATTTTTCTACAAGGATTAGCAGAAACAGAAATATACGAGCAACTTACAAATATTGACTTTCAGTTGTCCTAAAATTCTAGGCAACCCTTTTGCTACCATTGACGAGTATAGTCATCATGAGATTTTGTAACGACATACTGTACTCGTCCTCAACGAAAATTGGTCCTTCATGGAATCGGTGGTAGTTCTACTTGTCGTAGGGGTGTCTATTGATGCTAGGCGGCCACACTTGTTTGTATTGGGCCATATGTATCTCGGCTTTCATTTTATTATTCCGAAATTTCATTGGGTTGCCATGCAGTGAAGCCACCTTCAAGTTATTCCTTTTTTTTATGTGATAAGTTAAGTAAAGGAACAACATTGAGTTGAAAAAAATGATATTGTTTTATTAAAAAAAAAGACGTCTAAAAGTTGAGCAAAAATATTTTTTAGTAATTTTGGTGCATTCTTGTTCTATTATACTAGCAAAAAGGTTAACAATGAAGCAAATAATTTGCTGTGTTTTCAATGCATTATGAAGTTTTGTAACTGAAACTGTTTCTGATAACCCTCTTGAACTTTCTCACGGTGTCCATAAACTTGGGCTTGTTATTTATTTATTAGCATGACATAGCATAGCTGATTGAATGTAGTGCCACAGGTTTCTGAAGAAACATATGCGAAAAAAGTTAGGATTACTAAATCCGTACTTTTGCAAGGGCTGCCCGTGTGCCAAGATCAGACTCATGTAGAGGCCATACACTCAACTTGGCAGAGCAGAAAACTTGGGGGAAAAAAGAAAAAAAAAGTACATTTTATTGTAACAAGCCCGAAGGTTGAAAAAAAAAAATCTACAACCCACAAACTTTTAAGTAATTGGCAAGCACTGTCATAGACAACACGGATACATTGATGAACTAATGAATGAAAAAAATGTTCCCATTTTACTTTTTTTTCTGTCTGTCCCATTATTTGGCATTTTCTTCTTATTTTCAACTTCTGTTTCTACTGCTCACTCCCCAGGAAGCAGGCAAGTGTTGTGCCCCCCCCCCCTTTCTGTAAGTTGTCAGCCTGCTCCCTGCCTGCTTCCTTCGGTCCTTTGTCCATGCATTTGTCTAATGTGGTTGTATCAGAATATAATAATTATAAATATGGTATTTAATTATAGCAACTATGATAGCAAGTGTTGACACATGGGGGCTAGGTTGAGTAATTTGTGGCTGCCTTCAGCTGGGCACAGTGCAACCTTGTTGAGGCACTGTGCAACCTTTGTAAGAAGTGCAAAATGGAATTATTTATTCGAAATTCGTATCATCCAAATCAGTCTCAAAAGGTGCAGAAATAGGCGTAACTACTAAGCAGCTAATTCTACAGCAAAGCTTCACGCAGTATCGAGCGTGTGATCAGTCTATGTTGCTCACTAATATCCTGTGTTACCCAATTCTAATCCTCGTTATTTACGTTACTCGAATAGACAGTGCAGTTGTTGTTTTCTCGGCTCTCTCCTGCTCTAGATTTTTTTTTTGCTGCTGCTGCAGAATTTGCGAAGCTGCAGTTGTGTAACACATTCGTGGGTTGCTGGATATAAGATACAAGGTCGCTAAATATAAAGGCATCGGTTTCCTTGTATGTGTTTCAACATTGATCAGAACGTGGCCTTCGTGGCTAAAAATCACACTCTTAAAAGGACACTAAAGGCATCTATTAGCTTGATGTTGATTGTTGAAATAGCAGTCCATAAACCTGGTAGTTTTACTTTTGTTCCAAGGAAAAGGTTACTTTGAAATGAAATTACATTTTAGTGGTCCGCATCGGCTTAGCTCACTTCAAATTACCTGCCTCGAGAAGCGAACCATCTAATGTCACCATCACGCACAACATTTCCCGGCTTTACTGCACAGCCGCCGACACTAGTAGCAGCATAAAGAAAGCAGTGGAGCCACAGCAGCAGCAACAGCCCTTGATCGATTTCCTGCTATTGGCACCGAGTTTACAGACGTATTTTGGTTCAACTGGGCCCCGCTAGATGGCACGACTTGTCCAATTTAACCCTGTGGAAATTGAATTTTTGAACTACTCGCACCATTCCCCACAGTAGTGTCCGGCGGTTCTTTTTTCCTTGAATCAAACAGAAACGAATAAGCCAAATTTCGTTGCGTCTCTTGATGCACGGAAGGTTCTTCATTTAGTGCAGTTAGATTGATTGCTAGTCATGAGTCATAGGCGGTTCGTCTGATGTCATTGGTATTATTTTGAGATTGTCCTATTGCGGCGCATGTACTATTGTGAATTTACCTTAATTTCTCGGTATGTAGGGCACTGCTGTTGATAATATTGTCGTTTTAGATGTTGTCATACATTGAGCTTTCACTCTGGGGTAAATTGTTATTTGACTTTAGTGTTCCTTTAAACTAATAAGTCAATGGCATAGCCACTGTGGAACCATAGAGAGTTGGCTAAAGAAAAAGCAGTTTTTATCAGATTGCTTCATTTATAGGGTAGTTTGCAGATTGGAACTGTTGTGGTGAGTTTAGCAACAGAATGGTACAAGTGTGCCACATTTATCTCAAACTGACCTGACTCTTACCTTGTTTTGGTATTCTGTTTTGTAGGCATCACCAAAATCCATGGACACGTCTAATGGGAAAGGACACGAGCCATTTCAGGTTGCATGCATTCTGTCCATTGTGGCCTCTAAGACCAGCAGAAACCAAAACACTGCTACCTTTAGGGTTAGGAAGTTCTACAGGTACATATTTCCTGTGAGATTCTATAGCTATTGTTTGTTGCACCTGTTTTGTGTGCTGTGTAAAAACCGTAAAAAAAAAAAGGCTTCTTTTGTATGATTGCAACTGCGTGATGTCTTGAATCACAAATGTAGTTGTTCTATCAGTGCTGTAAAATTCTGAGCAAACGGGCCCACCTCTAAGCAAGTCAAATTTACTGGCAAAGTGTAGGTGGGTGCATCCTAAAATAGCAATAAAGTTCAAGATGGCACCTATAAAGTTTTACTGCGAGACAAAAGCGGAATATGCGAGAACTTTCTCATGAATTTCCTGGCTATAGTTTGTGGTGTGGGGAATTGCAATGTAGAATAGCTGCTTCTGCCAACTCACAAGCACAAGAAACTCAAAAGGCAATGCAATCGGTCTACGTGAAGTGGCATGAGAGCACCTACGATGACGAACCCGCGTTGATACAGCCCTGTGAAACAGATATCTCGAAAAACTTACCTTTGTTAACTCTGTGCATCGTAGGTACTCCCTCAAATCTCCAATACAGATCTCAATGGCTGCACTTGAATTTTACGACAAGTTGCTCAGAATTTTATAGCAAGTGTTTGGATCTGACCGCCACTGTACAAGAGTCTTTTAGAAACCTGTTTACTTACGAGAAATTTATCGACGTTACGGTATATTGTAGTGTTCGAGTTATTCACATCCTTTCATTCTTCCACGTATTGTTTCTGTATACTCGCGAGTGTAATATTCTGCAGCATTATTGATGGAGTTTAATGTTGACCTTGTAAGAAATCTGCATAAAAGACCATCAGGCTTTAAGCACACAGTCTTTGAGTAGCTGTTGTGCTGCAACACGACTGAGCTTAAAGGAGCCGTGAACTATTGAAGGCTTAGCTATTGGATACTAGCAATTATACAACGCCTTTAGCGCTATCCACGCAATTTGTCCTTAATTATATATAAATCGCAGCATTATTGCTAAGGAGCTCAGTTGCGTGTGTGTTTCACTTTCATCAAAAGAAAAGAAGTTTGACTCCTGTTTACATAGCTCTACGAATTGTGTACAAGCATGACAAACCATTGAAAGGAAACCAACCTCTTTTGCTGTTTCGCAAGATTTAAAGTGGCGTTGATGAGTTAAAACTTGTCATGGGCCATTTTTTTTTTTTCGAAACACAGGAGCTAACACAGTTCACTGATTCTGCAATAGTGGTTGAGGGGAATGTGGTACTGCTATTATGTTTGAACTCGACTCAAAATAGATGCAGAGTTGGTCACCCAGAAAAGTTGAGGGTGGCAGCATGCTGCTTGTGGCATTCTTTCGATGGAAGCAAAAGGATAGCGGCCCACGCACTGTCTGATGTCAGTGCTTGTTAAAGAACACCACTTGGTCAAAATTTCTGGAGCCCTCCACTACAGTGTCTCTCGTAACCATTATGGCTTTGGAATTTAAAACTACAACAATTGTTATGCTGTAACATTCTCTCTCTTTTACCTAGTACATACAAAGCAATTTGTCACGAATGCTTGAAATGTATGCTTGAAAAGCAGGAGCTTCTGTTGCATGTTTTGGCTTGCTGTTAGCTATTGTACAAGATTAGTTTATTACATTTGGTGATTTCGTGCAGGCCAGAGGACACACATCTTGACAAGGATGCCTGTAGGAAGGAAAGTTTGAATGTGTTATACTACACAAAAGAAGGTAAACATTTTTTTTAATTTACACTTCATTTGTAGGTCTGCAAGCTCACTCAGTTGGGGTCTTGAGTCGGTAGTTTCAGCCAATATGGCTTAGTGAAATTTAGGGCAGCCTACAGTAAAATTCCTAGAGATGACACACCTAAAATGGAGAAAAAAAATCGAACTGAAGTATGAGGTGGCCTTGCTTTCTGTGGGCAGTTAAAAAAATATAAAAATGCGTGTGAGCCAAAAAATCAACACTGATTCTGTTAGCGTTGAATTAATTTTTTGTCAAAACTGTGGAACGAGCAGTCACTCTCGCTGTCAAACGAAAGGTCTGCAACTTCTTCCTGCCTGGTGTTCGAGTTGGTTGCACGGTGGTGGAAAGACTGTGGATCACCAGAGCGAGCGGTTGATGAAGTTTTCGGTGTTCTGATCTATCGAAGATAACTGATATACCACACCGCGACAAGTGGGCTCTCTATCGGTGTTTTCTAAAAACTAGAGAATCGTGCCAAAAGCAGGGATAAGCTATCTTTGGGGATGAGGTAGCCCAAAAAATCTTAAGCAGAAAGTGCATTTTTGTGAGGGAGTCAAGTTTTGTTTATTTAGTTGAACCATGGCTTTGTATTGGCTTTCCTCTTTTTATTTAATGAACGATTCGGGGGCAAAAACTCTGTAAAGAGTTTTTCGCCTGTAGCTTTTTATGTAAATATCATCACTGTGTCAGTATCATACAGTCACTGTTATCTTAAATGATATCACTAAAGGTTATTTGCTTGGGCATTAGCACTAGCATTGGGCATCATTAGAATGCATTTCCTTCATACAATATTTGCATCGCATAAAAAAAACTGAAACTGTTTTTTGTTGCTGCAGTTTATTTTTGCTTGCATGCACATGGCCTCAGACAAAACTGGCACCGGAGGTTTTCTACATTCCTGTTCTAAACTTGGAAGGACACAGCTTAAAAATAATCCTACTTTTTAAACTCATTTCAAGTCTGACACTTACCAACAGCCCACCTCACATAGGGGGAACATAGCACTGGATAAAACTTACTTACTAGTCGGCTTCCAATTCAGGAGGCTTTCAGAGCACAGAGCCGAGCTAGGTTTGCAGTTTAAATAATTTGGGCTAACTGCTGATGACCGTGGAGCGTCACCATGTCACTGTAGCCACTGCTTTGCATGTGGAGAGAGTGTGCAAGTGGTTGCCTATAGAACCTTAACATTTATTTGTATTACTCTTCTTTTCTTTTTTTGTAACAGCACTCATGGCAGAAAGTAGTATTAAACTTTCTGAATGTAATAAACTGCAGTTTTTTGTTTGTTAATGTTTTGTGCTGTATTTTCTGTGTTGTTTTACAGAATTGGATGTTTGCTTGCGCGACGTCTGTGGCAAGGCAAAGGTTGTCTTCTCAAAGCAAAATCGTCTTGACTGCCCAGGAATTTGGGCTGTCGGTGATGTCTTCGTGTTTTCAAAGGTGAAAACTCTGTAAATGCTTAGTTCCACTTTGGGTACTTGTGTTGAAAAAAATATATGCATAAGCATGCCTTATTGCCGTAAATGCTATAGTTGCAAACGAGTGGGTGTCAAGAGTCAATATATATGCATAAGCACTAGGCTTGTGCGAATAGTGAATTTAGGTAAGCGAATAGTGATTCTAGTCGAATAATTTCGAATCGAATTCAAATAATATATGTGACATATAAAAAAATAGGCATATTTATTATGATTAATCCAACCTGTACAATATTTTTTAAAAAATTGGAATAGTGCCTCGGTGCAAATGCCTTTTTTTTTTCATTGAAAGTCGAAAGAACTTTAAGTAGTTAAGTAGTAGCAGGATATGACTTTCAACAGGATGCGACTCAGAACCCTTAAAGTACGTAACATCTCAAAATTTATTATACTTAGAGCATATAAGCTGTCATAACTAGCTTTTAAGCTTAATAAAATGAATTGATTTGAGAGTAGTATTCTCATTTAAAGGGGCCCTGTGACACTTTTTCAAGTAGCTATGGAATGGGTTCACTATAAAAGCTTAATTATTGCCTCATGAATTTACCGCCGCAAATATTTTTAAAATCCGTCCAGTATGCGCGTAGCTGCAAAGATTTCTTGCACACTGCAAGTGCATTCACCTCGTCCAGACGAAAACGCTGGAAGTTAAGCAGGGAGGAATGGCACGGGGAAAGAAAATACGTCCTGTGTGCTTTTTGAGCTTGTAGAGTCATTTGCCGAGAGAAGAGAGCAATTTTTAGCTGACTGAGAATTTATTGTGAATTGCACGCCGCGTGCTGCGCTATAATTTTTAGCCTACGTGTCCTCTAGCCTCGACTACCGATCGGCAGTGTTTTCTGACAATGCTCAGCTTTAAAATATAAGGGAGCCTTCGCGAGAAAACAGATTTCTCCTAAATAGATGCTTTCACGATTCAGCATCCATACACTGCAGTGAAGTTATCTTTACAGGCGGTACATTTAGATTACTATGCATCTATTCGTTCTTTGCGAATACTTCGAAATTTTCAATAATTTCAATTCAAATCGAAGCGAATTTGAATACCCTACTATTTGTTCGAATATTTGAAGCATTCAAATATTCGCACAAGCTTAATGAGCACCCCTTATTGCTGTAAATGCTATATTTTCAAACTAGAAGGTGCCTAGAACGAAACCATCTTGTTAGGACAGTCAAGAGCTGTTAGTTTACTATAATTAAGTTTACATTGCACTTCCTACAACATACATCTGTCCTTGAGGTGGTGTGGTGCCTCTTGTCATCATACAGTTGAACACATATATTAAACCCACATAAATCGAATTTTTAGGTATATCGAACTCTCTAGTTATCCCCTTGAAATTTCTTTGTAAAAGTATAGAAATTCGCATGGTTATATCGAACAATATTTTTACCCGCCTTCGGATATATCGAAAACCATGTATCTAACACCGCGTGAACTGGAAGGTGCGCTTTAGCATTCACCGCGATCTCCGCGGTAGCGTGGATTCGCACGTGAGTTGGAAGTGCGCTTTGGCACTCGCAGTGTTCGGTGACCTCCGCGCAGCCCCGGGCCGCCGTCCAAGCCCGAAATGCTCGACAAAAGACAAGGGCGAGAGGGCTCTGACTGCATGGTCTCCAACTTGCGAAACGGCTTTTTTTTTTTTTCATTTCTCTCTCTCTCTCAGGCTTTTCCGCCTATTTGTCGGCTCGGAGAGCAGGAACGAAGGAGCCGACAACCTCCTCCTTTCGTAATTTCTTTTAATTTTGTTGCTGTTTTGCGATTTTTGATCAGCCAACCACAGCTCGCGGCTTTTTCTGTTGTACTCGCCCGTAACCATTGCCTCGCAAGCGCTTTGTTGGCGGAGTCCGCTTTCGTTGTCGTGTCGTCTGCATACCACAACCTGTGTAGCATTCTTCTTTTGCATGCGTGGTGTGCAAAGCTGCTGCTGACTACCTGAATTGTTGACTTCTAGTGTAGCTATGGCCACCATCAGGAAGTGCAAGACTTTGCGACATCGTTGAAGGCTAATCAGTGTGTTGAGGCGGGCGAGAAATGTTCGACCATGGCGGACGAGTACATTGTTGAAGAGCGAGGCAGATAACAAGGCAAAGGTGGTGAATCAGCACGTCAGGAGCCTGTGGTGTGATGGCAGAACTTGTGGAAACTGGTGAAGTCGGCGTTGACGAGCGCTTAGATGACGCACTTTGCGTGTTGTCATCCCTCTTCCCGACAGTTGTTCCACACGAAGTGTCTGCGGACGATTTCGTGGAAGCGGACTGTAATGTTCAGGCCGCTTGCGAGCCTCGCTGTCAAGGACATAGTAGCTGCGGTCGCAGGGACCCAAGGTGCTCAGGCCGACAGCTCATGTGACGAGGAGGATCGTCCGGACGAGACGCTGGCTACACGCGTATACTCCACCGCGGAAATGGTGGCAGCGTTCGGCATTCATTCCCCGTTGTATCGACGACATGGAGGCAATTGGGCTGTCGCAACTGGACAGCCTTGATAAGATCAATACGAGCATCTTTAGCTTCATTAAGAAAATGAAGAAGCAGGCCAAGATAAGAGATTTTTTTTTTCTTGCAAATTAAACATTTTGTGGCGGCGTGTGTGTGGAATCAGTTGTCATTCTTGAATGCGCCTATTGTAAGTGATGGTCTGCTACAGGTAAGCTCTCGGGCCTGTGGTTTTCATATATCAAACTAATTCGCGATCCCCTTCGAGTTCGATATATCCGTGTTTAACTGTATTTTGGCAGATGTCTTTACTGGCCATTGCTATCTCGACTCTCAAAGCTAATCTTTTCTTTCTGAATTCCTTGTTTGAAAAAGATATGTTATAAACAAAGCCACTACACTAAATGCTCACGTCTGAATGGCACTGTTGAATATTATAGACCAAATCATTGAGGTGAGCTTGTAGGGGTGCTGACACCCTTTGTAAAGTTGTTTGTGCCGCGTGGGGCACGTGTCTTGCCCAAAAGCCGCATTTCAGGCTACAACTACCGGGCGATAGATGGAGTTGTGTTCGCATTGAGCACCACTATCATCATCATGGTGGGTACAGTGGTAGCGTTGGCGGTGACCCCTGCCGGAAGCAAGCCTTGGTGGCGGGCGAGAGTTGAGGGAGTCTCTTCTGCGCGCTGCAGTTGCCGCGAACGGTTGTCTCTAGTGTGGGTACTCGGCGCATAGCGCCGCAGGCTGCGCGCCGGGGGCCCCTTGTGGTAAGTCAAGTGTTGGCGCCGCCTTGGGTGTGTTATTGTGTTTGTCATGTTATTGTGTGTTTATCGTGTTGTTGCATTTGTCATGGAGTGTATGCTAATATTGTATACAGATGTTCTAGGTTGTTGATAACGATTGATGTAACGATTCGGCAGATGATATCGTCATTGTAAATTAGTTGAATGAATGTATGTATGTGGTTTGATTTGTACCGACCACTTCTACTGTGTCCTTTCACTCCAAGAGTGCAGCGTGGCGCTCGCTCGCCATTTCGAGACCCAACAAGCTTGAGAGTGAGCATGTATGCACGACTTACTCTTGCACCAGTACACCATATTTAACCTGTACAAAACATTTATCTCGACGCCTTAGCATTCTTTCATGTAAAGGAAAAAATTTGCCTGCTTGTTTTTTGCTTTTAGCAAATAGGTGAACATGACTACATGTCTGTTAGGCAATCGCTTGGTAACTGGTGTTAGATGGAGAGCTTGATAAATCAATATAATAACAAAAAAGTGAAAACCCAAAAGAATGGGTCAATTTAAAATCAAGTCAAGTTATTTAACATAGCACATAGCATTAGTGGCACAGTAAAGCACCAGTGGCTGGCCTACCACTGTGGTATTGCTCGGCTGCTGACTGCAAAGTTGCCGGTTTCATCACAGTCATGGCAGTCCCATTTGAATCAATTTAAAATGCTAGAAACTTGTGTACTTCGATTTAAGTTAACATTGAAAAACACCATGTGGTTGGAATTTCTGAAGCCCTCTTCTACGGCATGCCTTATAATCAGTAGTAATTTTGGTAACCCCAAAAATTGAGCATCATCGTCTAGTTTAGTCACAATTATGCCCCCATATCATGGCAACATTTTGTGTTTTAACATGATAATGCCATAATATTTATGTATTTATGATGCAGACTAAAATGAGCACATTATGCTGCACTGAAATACATACAGAGTATGTTTAATTTATGTACATAATCCTGAAGCATATGGGTGATTCCACGAGAGATCGACACGGGTCCAAAAGTTGATATTTTAGATTTCATTGAGTATTTTATATTTCGTGCACCTCTCACCAGGTAGCCCGAAAGTCAACTTCGTTTTATGGTTAACGGCATAACTTACGAGAAAAAAATTATCAAACTTCACCAACACGGAGGCACCAATTTCGTCACCTGTCATTTTTGAAAATTGCAGATGCTATAAAAAGACAAATATTTTTGTTTCAAGGAAGGTATTTTTTACCTGAAATGTATGTCTAATGAAGAATGAATTCATACGGTTTCAAGTTTGCAGACCTTAAGAAAATAGCTTTTAAAAATGTCTAATTTTGCGACAGTTTAAAATAATTTATGTATTCCCCATTTTTTTCTCCGAAAGTAATGCAAGCAGCGTTTTCAAACTTGACACGTTTTAAGGATATAGTGTGTTCATTAGGTACATAAATTATTGCTGCCGTAGGGCAAATGTAAATTTTTATATATTTGCTTCAAATTTCTCATATTGGCAAAAGTGTACTCCACTGAAATTTCAATAATAAAAAAACCCCATCTCCAATTTTTCTTAAAATCTCGTAAATAGACAACCGAAGGCCATCATACAGTAATATAGAAAAACATGTTGCATTATTTTGTTTTTAGTGACAATATTCATGGTACAAATCAGAGCTTTTCGAGAATGTGCTGATAAGTTGAGAAATCAAGGAATCGGAACGGAAAAGCGGCAATGAGCTTCAAACGCAAGTAAACGTGACTGCATTTGGTGAAGAAAGGCTGTTTTAGCACTGTGACAAATACGTACCCATGAAGGCGCATTTATGCTCCTGATAACACAGCTCTAATGGAGAAAATCTTCGACACTGTAACTCAGTTGCAAAACATCTGCCTAAATTTGCAGATAAACTCAAACATGAAAATGTTCCAACGTAAGTTTTGGGTCTCGCTAGAAAAAGCGCATGCGCTTGAAGTACCCTAACTGGTATTTTGGTGGTGACTGCGTGAAACAAGAGATGCGCTCAAAATGGCTGCATCTTTTGCAGATCACATTTAGCAGTACGTGACGCTAAGAAAACACGACCACGATCAGTGCCCTCAGATGTGCTTAGCCAAACATGCCAAGAACGTGTGCCTGGAACACGTGACAACGATTTCCACTAGCTCTTCTTAAACTGACGGAATGTTTCTAGCTCGTCTGCATTTGCACACAGCAGCTTGACATTCTTGAGCTTCGCGCTCATTTGCGCCACCATTTGGGATGCTGACATAATCACAGCTGAGCTCACCGCTCTGAGGTTATAGAGCGTAGTCTGATGCTTTAGTAGGCCACCAGTGACGTCACAAGAGTTCTTGCCATGTCCTGTGGCCGAAAAAATTCACTTTGTTGATATATGATCTTTCTGACATAACTCGAACAACTGGTACTTTTTTTTTAAGTGACTGCATGCACCATCAGAAACATAAATAACATGCGTGTCAGGCTCAAGTTGTTCCTTCATATAGTTGTGAATTATTTGTAGAGCAAAATAGGCATGTGCAGCATCATGGCATGTGTCATCACTGATGACGGCAAAGCTTTGAATTGACTGCTTTCTTGTGATGACACACGTGAATATAGACGCCTGTCTTTTGTGCCAGTGATACGACCGTACCTCCTTTGGTAAAATGGCTGTCGAATTTTCGGCGAAATCAAAGTGAAAAATGCAAGATTCTTTTTCTTGGTTCTCTTTCGCATGGTGTATTGCTGATTCTTGAATGTATCTTATGTAATCATGGGTCATCCACTTCACGAACCATAGACTTAGCTCTCGCAGAAAAGCACTTGCCTGGGCTGTTTTTTTTACTAGATCGCCATTTTCCCATTCTGCATTGGCTACCTCAATATATTCAGGGATTCCTAAACATGTGCCTGTCAGAGCGTCCTCCATAGCACAATAGTCACAATGGCCTAAAAAACAATCACTTGTAGGGGAGTTGCAAACACATAGTTCTTTCAAAAAGTCTGCCGTGTAGGCACCATCGGTGACGTCTTGTAGGGCAGAAACACACTCCGTGGCATTAGCACAGTATATACAAAGGCACACTTCTTGGTGTGGTGCAGGAAGAACCCACTTCGGCCTCAGTGAATGAAACTTTGAGAGCCCAATAGACGTGTTCGGATTAGCTTCTCTAAAGAGACGGTAAGCCTCTCGCACCGAACGGGTCATAAACCTTTTAGAAACAAGCTCCTTTTTTTCATCAATGATAACAGATACTACATCTTTTTTGTTGGGACTCTGCCGAGAGCAGCTATACTCATCTTTGAAGTAGTAAGCCATAGCTGCCTGGACGTCCATTGGGTTCAGCCGTGTCCTTTTCACCGCATTTGGTGCTAACTATATCCAGTGTTTTGCGTGCCAGCGTCGGGATCTGTATATCATGTAAGCTGACAAGTTTGGTATAAGCGCTTGGAGTTTTCGGCGCTGTATATCGCTCGGCAACAATGTCAACAAACGCATGCGCTCTTGATACGAAGAACACGCTTCATAGGCTTGCTTGAAGTTCTTGAACCACTGGGCACACACACTGCATTTTAGATCTGATGGTTGAAAGTGGCGGTTACACACGTTACGGTGGCACTTCACGGTTACTGTAAAATTGCTGCTAAGTTGTCTTGGCTCTGCATGAACATTGCTATTTTGCGTATGCAGCTTCTCCAGACGCATATGTGACAATGCTTCAGGCGTGTTTACGCACCGCTCTTGACTTCTGCCTTTTTCTTCTTCCGGCAAAAACTCATCAGCTGTTTCAGCTGAGAAGCCATTAGACGAAGACAGCATATCTCTGAGGCGTCTGAAGCAGTTCTGGCAGACGTGATCATTGTTATGTGCATGGCGGGCAGCTTTCGGCAAAAGCTTCTGGAGGACAAACAGGCCGATGTCTTCGACCTTGTGGAAGTTTCTTTGATAAGGTATTTTCTTTTTATGCAACATGAGGTAATCTGAACAAAAAACTCTACCCAGGCTGAAGTGGTCAGTCATCGCCACGCTTCTTGAGGCTCAAATTACAGGCAATGCAACTATGCGCGAAACAAGCAGCACGAAAGTGATCTATCTGTCGTCTGTTCCCATGTCTCTCACCTTTAATGAGAGCAGACGTAAAACAGCGTGCGCAAGTATCCGCAGTGCGAATGCAAAACTGAAGTATAGTACGTTAAAATGAATTTCACAATGTTTTTGTCGATAAAATTACGGGAGGCGTAATCTTTGTCTCTACTTTGAACCATATGATCTAAAGCATTGCCTCCGAGATGCGGCGCACAGCAATTCATATGTAGAGCAGACGACGGATGACAACTTGCCCTAAAGCGTGTTCTTCAGTCTAATGCGGTAGTCTTCGTGCCCCAAATGATAAAAATTTGTTATGAATCGTTTATGAACTCATTCAACATTCAGTTCTCTTACCCAACGTGTTGCAAACACATGGCCGTCACAGCAGATCCATCTGTGTGTCAGTAACGGAGAGGCACCACATATTAGAAGTTTCAGTGCTCTACGTATAAGAGTGAATTCAGATACTGTAGAATATTGTGTTCAGAGTAGTTACTTCTATCTGCTAAAACAGCCTTTCTTCACCAAATGCGGTCACGTTTACTCGCGTTTGAAGGTTATTGCGCTTTTCCATTCCGATTTCTAGATTTCTCAACTTATCAGCGCATTCTCGAAAAGCTCTGATTTGTACCACGAATATTGTCGCTAAAAACAAAACAATGCAACATGTTTTTCTATATTACTGTATGATGGCCTTCGGTTGTCTATTTACGAGATTTTAAGAAAAATCGAAGATGGGGTTTTTTTATTATTCAAATTTCAGTGGAGTACACTTTTGCCAATATGAGAACTTTGAGGCAATATATAAAAATTTACATTTGCCCTACGGCAGCAATAATTTATGTACCTAATGAACACACTATATCGTTAAAATGAGTCAAGTTTGAAAACACTGCTTGCATTACTTTCAGAGAAAAAAAATGGGGAATACATAAATTATTTTAAACTGTCGCAAAATTAGACATTTTTAAAAGCTATTTTCTTAAGGTCTGCAAACTTGAAACCGTATGAATTCATTCTTCATTAGACATACATTTCAGGTAAAAAATATCTTCCTTGAAACAAAAATATTTGTCTTTTTATAGCATCCGCAATTTTCGAAAATGACAGGTGACGAAATTGGTGCCTCCGTGTTGGTGTAGTTTAATATTTTTTTTCTCGTAAGTTATGCCGTTAATCATAAAACGAAGTTGACTTTCGGGCTACCTGGTGAGAGGTGCACGAAATATAAAATACTCAATGAAATCTAAAATATCAACTTTTTGACCCGTGTCGATCTCTCGTGGAATCACCCATATATATATTCTAAAGTAACTCAATGTACATGTTTTGCTAAAATGTCCTTGTATGTCGCTCGAAGCAGCCTGTGTTGGAATCAGCAGGGCAGAGCCTGAATGTATATTTTCTTGCTCATATTTTATATCAGATGTATGACAGTGCAAGTAAGAAGTTCTTTGATGTACCACCCAAAGACCAACTTCTTGGACGGGAGGTGAGAACTTGTGAAAGTTTGTCTTTCTGAAATCTCGGAGATCTGCCATTTTGAGCAAAAAAAATAGAAAGAAATGATAATAAGTGGCCAGCCTGATGATGAATGCCAACATTTAATTATTTCTGTTTACAAAAATTGAGGTCGCATAGTGTGTAGATGTACAGTCACGCTCAATACGAGTTGAAACGCATTGTCTGTACTGAAAATAATGCTAACACTGCAAAGTGGCACCTATATGAAAAAAAAGTTGGTAAATTAAGCACTCTCAATATGTGGTACCTTCTGAACCAATTTAGCGTTTGTCGGTGCAGTTGTCCAGGTTTGGGGTCAGTTTAACCACAGCCAGCGTGTTCCAACTCATATTGAGCGTGACTACACATTAGACACTGCACCGTTAGTGCTCTGTGCTGTGCTATTAACGGCACCGGAAAGTCAGATGGCTCTTTCACCAGTGAGTTTCTGCATAGCACAAGCAAAGCACTATGAAGAACTCCCCTCGAATGCCTTAATGAATCCCGGACTCTTTTGCTGATCCCACTAAAGGAGGAATGTACCAATCGAAATTTATTCAATGCTGATAGAAAAGCTGGCATTTTCTCTGAACTTTGATCTTACGTGCTTACCCTGGTTCCTTGGCCAAAAACTTTTTCCCCCCCCAGAAAATTAGTGAAAAGATGTCAAGGCCCAGGCTCAGGACCCTTGAAGCCTTCGCTGGCTGTGGTGGTACGTTTGAATTGAGCTTGTTTGTGGCTTGGCTTTACTGGCCTTGTGTGTGTGTGTGTGTGTGTGTGTGTGTGTGTGTGTGTGCGCGTGCGTGCGTGCATCTGAGCATGATGTGGTTGGAGATGGTATGGTCCTCTATGTTGGTTTATGCTACAGGCAAAAATGTGGCCAACTTCAAACACTGATTCACCTTCTAATCGAAGCCACAAAGTGTCATAATGCTTATCATTAAAGCTGAAAATGCTGGAGACTGATATTTTCAATGAGACATAAAAAAAAAAATGGCATTTATACCAGGGTAAACTATACCTTGCAGGGTGCTCATTCGAAGCCCCGCCGTGGTGGTCTAGTGGCTAAGGTACTCGGCTGCTGACCCGCAGGGCGCGGGTTCGAATCCCGGCTACGGCGGCTGCATTTCCGATGGAGGCGGAAATGTTGTAGGCCCGTGTGCTCAGATTTGGGTGCACGTTAAAGAACCCCAGGTGGTCTAAATTTCCGGAGCCCTTCACTACGGCGTCTCTCATAATCATATGGTGGTTTTGGGACGTTAAACCCCACATATCAATCAATCAGGGTGCTCATTCGAATGTGCAAAGTAATGGGGCCGGCAGGCATACGGTGCATTCTTTATCGCAGTCGAAACCGATCGAGGCTGTTTTTTAATTATGATTGGCTCCTTTGTAGAAGCTGTAAAACACAGTCAGCCATCAAAAATTTTTGTCCCTCTGTCGCTCAATGGCAATTGAAAGTGCACCAGTGTGACAAGTGTAGAAAATTCACACAGTAAAAAGTGGCAGATAATAATTACAATCATGCCACAGAAAAACTTATGCTCATGCCAAATGTTATTGAGCTGCAACTCTGAATAAGAAAGAAAAAGTAGACAACCACCCGGTTGCTGCACTGGCCACAAGGAAATTCGTACGAATTGCCTTGCGGCTTCTAGCCACAAACGGGTGGTTGTCTACTTTCCCTTTCTTAACCCTTCTGCCACCTTGCGGGTCTCTGCAAAACTCATTTGTAAACCTGAATAAGGTGCGCGTGTGCATGCATGTCTCTTGTGCTTGCCTCCAATCGCATGAAAAAGGTTGCAGCTGCATGCAGCTTTAAAGGGGCCGTGCAACACTTTTTGAGCTTGGTCAGAAAACAGTGCCGATCGGTAATAGAGGCCCCCGAGAACACGTGAGCCAAATATAGCACAGCTTGTGACCTGAAATTCACTATGAATTTCCAAAAGTCAGCTATAAATTGCTTTTCCGCAAATTACGGAAGAAGCTCCAAAATCACTTGTCACAGCGATTCTATCAGCCATTGGCTGATTGGAACATGGCACGCTTGGTCGCTGCAAGGATCGTCATGAGAGGCCATGACTTTTCCACGCGTGTACGCGTGATCGCACTGAAAAAGTTGCATATTCAAAGAAAAAGAGAGAAAAAAGTGGTCAAAGTCACAGGCACACAAGACTTTTTTTTTTCGCCCATGCCATCCCTCCCTGCTTAGCGTCCAGTGCTTTCGCCGGGAATGGAGAAGAGAGAATGTCGTTGCAGCGTGCAACAAATTTTTGTAACTCTGTTCGTACTGGATGGATTTTAAACATTTTTGCGGCGGTAAATTCGTGAGGCAATCAGCTTTTTTAGTGAATCCATTCCATGGCTATTTGAAAAAGCTTTGCAGGGCCCCTTTAAGCATGCTGTGTTGTTTCCCACAAAGCGCAGAAGCCGTTTACGTCGTGCTTCATTGAGCTGTGTGTAGTAAACAAGAATGTAAATTTTTGCATGCTTGTTATGTTAACTGTGGCTCGTTTTTAGACAAACCTACAATGAATTAATTTGCACACATTCTGTGCAGCGAAAAAAGTTTCTTTGCTGCAAGCATGTGCTAAAGCCCACTTCACGCTTAGTTTCAATACGACAAGAGATGGTTTGTTACCTTTTGCAAAAGTAGCATGCCCAGCTCCCTGGCTTATAATCGGAGGCCATCGCACGATTCCAGTAGTCAAGGCGTTGTGCAAGGCATTATGAGTGATGTGAAATTATTTCAGAGCAGTTATTTAGCACTTTGTACAGTCAGTAACAAAGCCACCCCAGTATTTTACGGATTTAATTTAAATGAGGCCCAATAATAAATTAATTTTGAAAATTGGCGCCAAAATCTGCATGTTACACTGCAAATGTTGTCGAAAGACGATAGTCTTGCATTTGGACAGAGTGAACAAAACGTTTATTTGATGTTCTGCGCAAGAAAATTGGTGAATGGCATTCTGGAGGCGCTGCGTTAGTGTCTCGAGCGTGCGGCGGAGGCGAACAAACACATCAATTCACGTCACACGTGAGACATTAGCGCTGTCTGCCAGTTATCTTGGAAAGCGAAGCGCGTGGCGTGCACGCTCGTTTCGAAGGGGATAAGGTATAGAATGCGAGGCGACGAGTAGGGGCCACCACCGTGTTGTCTTAGCAAAGCGTTGCAAACACTTGCCTTTTCGTGCAAGTGTTGCATCGTCAGCACAGCATGATAAGCACTACGGTCCTTAGAAATACTTATGTATGCCTTTTCTAGTAAAAAGACATACATACAGAATATTGACGTGTTGTTATGGTGCCTTATATATGTGTAATAATTGCTTTTTAATTGACAATCGCACAAGTATGAACGCTAAAATTTTGAGCAATATTGGTGGGCACTGCGGATAGGGTCGGCCGTTTGGGGGTGTCGTTTGATGCCGTTTGAGGCATCGTTAAGGGTGGAAAAACAGACAAATGTATAGATAGACAGACCGAAATTTTTGCGTCGAAGGTCCCCAAGAAAGACCATCGTCTTTGAAAGAGATCGAAATCAGCTGCTGACTGTACGGGAGAGGCCTGGCGGAGCAGACCAACCTTGCATCCTTTCCTGTCACAAAGATGCCTCCAGACAGCAGTGCCACAATTTGTCCTCATTCCCAATATTCAATTGTTTTTGTTGTGTACACTCAAATCTCGATATAACAAACATGGATGTAAAAAATATCTGTTATAACGAAGTAAATGAAAATAGTCTTGGAATAGATGTAGTGTTAGAAATATACCTTTATAATGTATTTTGGATGTAGCGAACATACTTTTATCTAATATGCAACTTTGTTATAATGAGATCTGAGTGTAATACATAGTTTTTAAAGTGCCGAATATTTTATGTGCCATCTCGGGAGCAAGTTCTTTCCTGAACTGACATTATTGCAGAGTAAATCAGCATTTCTATTGGCAAGCTCACGCAAAAGGCCTTGTAACAATACCACAGTAATCTGGAATCAGGACTGTACACACTCCAACAAAAGTCGGTGTTATCAACCAACTGAATAGAAGTTATGAAATGTTGAACATTTGCAAGTGAGTCATTGTCAAGCTGTAATTCCACTCATGAATGTTAAACATACTATTCATTTCTACATTTATTCAAAGTGTGACTACCAATCTTTTCCTTGATGGATATTGAAAGTGATTAAGAAATATAAAACTTCTTTTAAAAGCTATGTCCTCTACCCCCCTCCCCACTTAAAGGAACTGTCTACCACTCGAAAAAATTTTTTTGATTGTGATGCAAATGAAAAGACTGTTCATCACATCGGCGGTAATGAGCATGCTTTTGTCCCATAGAAAAAAGAAGTTATAAGTTTAACTTTGATGTTGTGAGTGACAAAATATGACTGCTAGCGTCACCCAACAGTGATGTGGTCAATCTACTGGTAGGACATGAAATCCCTGCAGGTAGACTTCTTTTGCTCAAACACAAACATGTATAGCTTTAAATTGTATTTTACACACTTGAGGCAGCCTTAAGTTGCGTCAGAGACTAACTTTTGCCTTTTTCTCTCGCGTGTTCAAGAAGGTGCCCAGTGGCGCTGCCGGTAGTGTGTTCACCTGCCTGCAAATAGCAGAGAAACGCGGACACGACGTTTGCCGCCGCTCATAAGAACATCATAAAAGTGTGTGCGTGCCTTAAACAACCGCTAAGGTATTTGTTTTATTAATAAACGAAACTTGATGAAGCCTGAAGAAACCACACATGGTTTCAGTTTTTGACTTTCACTTGCAGTGAAATTGCAATCACCTCCGCCGACCAGTGTTGCGGGCATTCATCCCACCGATGGAAGGAGACCGAACACAGATAGAAGAATTCTGTTTAAAAAAATTCTACACACTTTTCGGAGAAACTGCTGCAAGATTAGACACTTCAGATAGTATGCTTTTTAGCCCGACACAAAACAGAATAGCAGTGAACGATGGTAGACAGTCCCTTTAAACTTAGTTGTAGAAACAGAACTGGACCATGGCGAATTGGAATGTATTACATGCAGTGGTTAAGGTAAACATTGTAGAATTGCAATACAGTGTAGCTCATCATTATGAAGTGTACAAGTGTTAGCTCTTTTTGTCAGAAAGCATGGTGCAACAACGTATGCTACGTAACAAGTCTTTTTGTGGCACATGTGGCTTTGCTATATCTGTATGTGTTAAAGAATGGCAAGTGTGTTACCTTGACAATTACTTCATACTGCCTTGGTCATAGGGGTGTGTATCATGCTTTACACTGTTTAAGCATAAGTGTCACGGACTGCCATTTTTGCGACCCGGCGTCACGGCAATTAACGGGCGCCGTACTACCCGCTGACCGGCGGGTACTGCGGGCGCATGAAAGAGAGCCGGGAAGTAATGTCACGGACTGCCATTTTTGCGACCCGGCATCAGGGCAATTAACGGGTGCCGTACTACCCCGCTGACCGGCGGGAACGGCGGGCGCATGAAAGAGAGCCGGGAAGTGCAGAATGGGGTGTTGTTCTTCGAACGTCGCCGCCAACGTTTGATCCTTTGTATCTACGGCAGCGTCTGCAGGGTCGTGGAAGGCCGCGATGTACCCCGAACAAGGTTTAGACTTAGACTACGGGACGCACCGGCTGAGAGCCAAACAGTCTGACCGTTCCCACGGGAAAACTTCTGGTGGCCAAGCTGTATGACAGCACCCCAACAGGTTGTCACTCTCGCTAGTTGAGGGCCCTCTCCTAATTAAACAGGGGTGGGGTCAATATACTTTTTTGGGGCGGAGTTTCCAACAATGAAACGCGTATGATTGGACCCATGTAGAGGTCTCTTGTCCCCAAGGAAGAGAGCGAGGGGACACGAGGGGGATTTAAGCGCAGGATTTTGCCCTGCTAGGCGGGCTAGTCGCTGACCAACATGGTTTAGAAACAGATCAACAAGTATCTCTTCTAGAAGTTTTTAGTGTGGCTCTGTATCGGCTGGCCACCTAAACTTAGCCGTTTGTCTAGTTGTGACGCGATATTAACGTCTGCAACGTAGACATCGGGACTTCGCCTCGAGTTAGCTCAACCTGCTTGAGGTCACCTGCAAGCACTAGCCTCCCGGAGCCACCAGCGTTGCAACACCGCCGACATCGTAGTCGTGCCAGAACTCTCTTCGACTTCTCGCATCCGATCGTCGGGGACGCAAGGCTGCCGGTCATCACACGTATGCCTTCACCTGTTTATATCTTCTAACTTTCTCCTTCGTAGTTCTATTGTTAATTTGTGTAGTTTGTAATAGTTCTCTCTCGTAAGCTGATTTATTGTTTCTTTATATGTATTTTTTTGTTGTATCAAGTGTTGATGTATTTTGTTAGTTGTATTGAAGTGTTGTACTAGATCCCGTGTGCTGCAATATCACTAGAGTAAAGTTTGTTTTGTTTTCTCACTTCTCTGATCTCTTCACTGTCTCTGCTTGCGTACGGAACGAACTAACCTGCTGTCATTCCCGTCACCGACTTCGCGCTGGCGACGCTAGAGTGGCAACTTGTAACAATAAGCTAACCTCGAGCACGTTTTCACAGGTCTTTCCTATGGTCTAGAAGCTGTAGGTGCCATCAAATGTTCCTGGGCCGTGGAGAATAGCGAAGTAACATCAAGGGCTTTCCAGCGCAATTTTCCAGAGTCGATAGTCTTCACTCAAGACTTCAACTCTTTTCTCAGCGATGTGCTAAAGGTGACTCATTTCGTAGTACTCTGTGAATGCGCCTCAACTGTAAGGCCTAATTTAGGCCCTGTAAGAAAATTAGGCCATTCTTGTGGTGTTAGATCCATTTGTTTTATGTATCGGCTGAGCAATTTCAGAGCTACAATGGTAAGTTAAAATTACCCGTGCACGAAAAACATCATGGGAGTTTCTATTTGCAATAGAGAAAACAACAGTCATGAGTTATTTGATTGGCAATCCAGAAGTCTCAGTTCTGTGTTTGACTGGCATTGTTCTCATGCAGGGCAAAATGACCAATGCAAGCGGACAGCCGCTGCCGCTAAGGGGAGAGGTGCAACTTCTTTGCGGAGGACCCCCATGTCAGGGCTTCAGTGATCTCAATCGCTTTCGAAACTCTGAGAAGTCCTTACTCAAGGTATGTCACTGCCAATCAGCGCTGATTGAAATGTACGATAGTGCGGTTGCACAGGATCACGATATTTTCACTCATGAAGTTGTAAATGTACCTGAACTTTAAACTAAGCCTGAGTAGAAGTGCTGGCTGTAACTTACCTTAAAACTGATATTCCTAACATGTGCCTGTGCCTAACCTATTCTTACCTAATCAAACATCCTACTGTGACCGAAAAAACAGTGAAGTACACATATGAGATATACCCATTGAAGTTGACAGGAAGACACCTGCCACTGCTGCTCAATTGGCAGAGGATCAAACGCATTTTATTTGAAGGGTGCAGCTTCTGTCCCTGCATGCAGCAAGTTGTCTTTTCATCCCCTTCAATATATTTACATTTGTGCCTTGATTACTGTGGAGTGTCGATGTCGAGGCTACACAAGGATAAATCCTTACACGAAAGAGTAACAATTTTTTATTTAGCTAGGAGCAGCAACGAGCGAGCATCCGGATGCTATGCTCGTCTGTGTAGCACAGCAATAATCTTCTTCAAACGGGCCAGCCTGTTTTAGTAGCCACTGCTGGTATTCATGCCAAGGGTGGGGATGCTGCAGTAGCACCGAGTGTCATCAGAGATGGGTGCAGTCTTGTCACGCTGGCCTGTGATGATGATGCGGAGGCTGTGCCAACTGATGTGCAGTGTGTCGTCACACTACACATGTCTCCTTTAAATTGTACCATATCTTACGTGCTTAGATGTCAACAGCTGTCTCCTTTTGGCAATACATGCTTGTGCAGGCGGGCACAAGGATGGCACAGTGTACTGCTATATTAAAATGACCTACCGCGGTGGTCTAGTAGTAACAGTGCTTTATTGCTGACTTAAAGGTAGTGGGATGATGTCCTGGCCATGGTGGCTACTTGTGTACTTATATTTAGGGTGGTAAAAATTTCTGGAGCCCTTCACTTCAGTGTTTTTCATAGTCATATGGTGATTTGGAGGCATAAAACCTCCGCAGTTGTTGTTGTTGTTATTGTTGTTGTTGTTGTTGTTATTGTTGTTGTTATTGTTAGTAGTAGTAGTAGTAGTAGCAGTAGCAATAGCAGTAGCAGTAGCAGTAGCAGTAGTAGTAGTAGTAAAATGAAGTGAACTGCACTCAACTGATGCACAAACCAGACCACTGTTGCAAATCAAAGTGACAATCACTATAGTTATATTTCGTATGAATAAAGTTTGAAAAGTAAAGGAATCAAAGCACGTTGAACCCAAACTGCTCGGAGATGGAATTGTCATTTCTATAAACATCATGTCTGACTTATGAACAATAGAAAGGGAACAGGTCAGTTCCTCTTCGTTTGTTCATTCATAGCGAGCATCTCGACTTTGACAGGCTTCATACCTTCAAGTAGAAGGCAAGGGTGCATTGTCTGGCTATCTAGTATTCATAAAAGCCGCACAGCAGCATGACTCCATCTAGCGAAAAAAAATGTTCCATGTTTGCTGTCAGGACCACTGGTAATGATGTCAAATACTCTCGTGGTTTCGCATGCATAAATGTGCTGAAGAATGTAGAAGGCAAGATGGCTACTGCCATAGTACAACTGGTTGTGTGTCATCTACATAATGCTAAAGATGCAGTTTCATTCTCTGCCAACAGGAAGTTGTTTTTCTCATCCACTTCAATTTGTTTATCTCGCCATTGCCCTTTAGCTGAAAACCACATATAGTGCCAGCTATGCTTTCCTTAGTTTTGTTGTCTGTTGGTGTAACATGTTTGACTGTTACAAGTTACATCCAGTATTTAGTAGGGATGTTAGTTCTCCTAATTCACGCAATATCAGCAGTCAAGTGAAGGTGAGTGCTGTCTTTTCACTGCTTACAAAACACCTTACCGTATTGCAGAATTCACTTGTGTCATCATACCTGAGCTGCTGCGACTACTACCGGCCACAGCTGTTCCTCATGGAAAATGTGAAGGGTTTCCTGAACTGTCACAATGGACAGATGTTGCCACTCACCTTGAAGTGCCTGCTGCGAATGGGTTACCAATGCACATTTGGCTTGCTTCAGGCTGGCAACTATGGTTTGCCGCAAAGCAGGCTCAGGTGTGTGCGCCTTATGGGCCTTGTGTTTGCACTTCTGTCGCACTGCTTGCCGCATAGACTAGGTTACTGTGATGTTTCACTTCTTGACAAGGTGTTTGTGCGGTTACACTGCTTTGAGGAAGAAATATTCTTTAGAAACTGACATACAAGTTGCAGTGTAACACACAGCGAGTTTTTTTTTTTTAATGGAAAGTAAGCTCCTGTGCTGACTTACCGTATTCACTCAAATCGAGACTGCCCTCAAACCTAGTCAGACCCTCGAAATTGGCAAGGCCAGAAAAAAAAACTCGAATGTAGGCCGAATGGAAAAAAAAAAGAACACCATTTTATTGGTAGAAAACACAGCCTTTATTCTTACTCAAGCACACACTCCGTAGGCATGCCCTTTTTCTTACGCAAGCGCGCACTCTGTAGGCATGTAGTACAAAAGCTTATTCATTATCGTTGTTGTCGTCATTATCGTCTGCAACATCACTGTCTCTTTTGTTTCTAAGTTCGTCCCAGAGAGCATCATTTCCATTTTTGTCCATCGCATTGGAGATACAACACTGTTTGAAAGCTCTTATTATTATTTCATTTGAGATTTCATTCCACACCGCAGCGATCCAGTTTGCCAGCTGGTTGAGCGAAGCGCGCTTCGTGCGCCTGGTTGGGCTAAACTGGTGGTCCTCCGACCTAAGCCAGTCGGTGTAGTGCTTGCAAAGCCTGTCCTTAAAGGGCTTATTAATTGTGACGTCAAGCGACTGGAGTTGGCTAGTCATGTCACCAGGGATTATGGCGATATCCGTACCAGCACGAGAAAGCGTGGTCTTGACATCGTCAGTCAGATCGTCGTGGTAGGAGTCGAGAAATAGAAGTGACTGCTTGCACAATGCGGCCCCTGAACGATTTCCCAAACTGTTTTCACCCAGTCTTCCATGAAACCGCTGGACATTCATTCTTTCTCGTGAACACACATGACAACATTCGTGAAGATCTTTTCGTCCACTGGTATGTTCTTGTGTTTGAAAATTATGAATTTAGGAAGTTTACGCCCATCGGCATTGCAGCACGACATAACCGTCATTAGCTGTTTCTCGTAACCCGCCGTCCTGAGCTTCACTTCCTTTGCACCCTTCTCGTTCACGGTGTAGGTCATCGGCATGTCGAAGAACACCGTGGTCTGGTCGGCATTAGCGATTTGTCGCAGTTGGTAGCCGTTTTCCCGTCGTTCGTCCATTACGTACCACTGAAACTTGACAAGTTTCTCCTCAAAGTCATTTGGAAGCTTTTGACGCACAGATGTTTGTCGTCGCAGGCTGAATCCAAATCGTTTCATGAAGCGTGTTTTCCAGCCCCTGCTGGCTCATGTGACACTCTTCGCGATAGTGACTTCTCTGGCCTTCGCTTGAATAATTTCAGTCGTCTTGGGCATTCCTGCTTTCCTCTGTTCTCTAACAAAATCAGTGACAACTTCTTCCATCGCATGGTGTCGGCCGGTTTTTAAATGCGAAGCATTTCTTAGCAAACTTCACCGACCCTAGGCATATCTGTCTGTCTGTCTGTCTGTCTGTCTGTCTGTCTGTCTGTCTGTCTGTCTGTCTGTCTGCCTGTCTGTCTGTCTGTCTGCCTGCCTGCCTATCTGTCGATCTATCCGCCTAAGACATTTAGCTCTCCTGGCCGTTTCAATAATGGTATCGATACCAAACTTGGTATGGCATCACATGACTGTATGACGAGCACATTTGACTAGTCATAACATAAATATCATGACATGTAAGTCATGAATGTCATGATTTACATTTCATCGACCTGCTGCTCTTGTGGTCGTTTCGTTCACAGGACATGTTCCAAAACTGGTATGGTATGTCATGATTGCATGACAAACACAAGCGACAGACCTTAACATAAAAATTATGACATGCGTGTCATGTAGCAACATGGCTACATGCCAAGCTCATGATGCGCTTGCGGGCGTTTCGCTAGCGTCATATATACCAAATTTGGTATTACGGTACGTGAATGGATGACAAAGGTATGTGACTGGCGCAAACATGATAATCATGAGATATGTGTTATGTAACAACATGACTACATGCTACGCTCATGGCGCGCTCGCGGCCGTTTCGCTAGCTTCACATGTACCAAACTCGGTATTACGCAACCCGAACGGATGGCATGGGTAAATGACACATCCAAACATGATAATCACGACAGGCGTGTCATGTAACAGTATGACTATATGCCACACTCATGATGTGCTGGCAGCCATTTCGCTAGATTGACATATGCCAAATTTGGTATTACGTTACGTCAATGCATGATGGAAGGTGTGTGACTGATGCAAACATGATAATCATAAGATGCGTATCATGTGAGAACAAAGCTACATGCCACAGTCAAGGTGCCAATACACTTCGATGTGACCCGGCACGCATGCGCACTGGTGTTTGTTTTCTCGCGTCAGCCGGCCTTGCCACGCCATGGAGGCGCTGGTCCTGCCATATACTCCCAGGCGCGCACCGCGCTGCGTTGCTTATACGCATGAGCGTTTCAGCGCGTCTGGCGTCCCTCTGTCGTGAAAAGAGGCAGACGTAGTGCTGTCTGGGTATAGTGAACTAGAATATGATCTGGATAACGCATCGGCGCGAAATGCAGCATGTCGAATTTCGCATTGGTTGCCGCAGTGCTGCGCCTGCGGACGTTGGTCGCCCCGGTTGCGCCTGGCGTCAGACTACAGAGTGCTCGCGTAGCGTCGCTGTGCCCAGCGCGCGCCCCGCGTCAACGTTACGTTAGAGTATATTAGGCGTCTCAAGTGCTCTCGCGGCCATTTTGCTAGCTCCACACTTACCAAATTTGGTGTTCCGTGACGTCAATGGATGACGAAGGTAAACAACACATCCAAACATGATAATCATGACACGGTAGTGATGTACAGCCTAATTTACCTCCACCTCGTAACGTTGTACCGATTTTAGAGTGACATATCAACCTTCCTCATTTGTGCTTCGCATATCATCAATTCCCACTGTACGTGGGATCTTCCAGTTTTTTTGGTCTAGTGAGCGCCATGTAGGGGTAGTTGCACAACCGAAGAGTTCCGCACATTGTTTTCGCCATCGTCGCACATTCTTTTTGTGTCCTCCCCTCCGAGCTCTTGCTGCGTTCGTAGGTTCGATGTCTTTTTCACATGTAATACGACCTTCCACTTGAACGCCGCGCTGAAGTTGCACCACTTGGTTGGTGCCATCGAATCTAAAGCACAATAACAGAGACATTTCATGAGCGATAGGCACAACTACACTGCACGATCACTTTCAGAGGAATGACCATTGGGCAACTCTGCCTCGTCCGGCAAGCGATAGCGGATAGGTGGCTAAGGTGGCAACTGCCACTGGTAATCACTTGACATGATCCACATCTTCCGGTTTTTCAAACGTCAAATTTCGCCGGCTTGACAACCCTGGCTTCCTCGCTGCGACAACGTGGGACTGTGTGATTTTGGGACAATGCACCGTACGAAAGCAATGGAGACTACTATTCTCCCAGTGAACAGGCCTGAGTGGCCTCGTCACCGTGTAGCTACCACAGAATGTTGCGAAAATGAGCCTCTGGCATGCAAAACCGGTACCTCGAAATTGGCGCATCGAGAGCCGTAATGCCGCTAGCGCGGCCGGACCTTCAGGCAGGTGGTGGCAGTGGCTGCCAAATCGTGGTACTCGAATCTAAGCCGAGCCCTCCACTTTCGTACATCTTTTATTCGAAAAAGCATTGGCTTAGATTCGATTATATATGTTTTATGAGGGCTTTGTGTTGTATGCCAGCTAGAATAGGCTTATTTACAGTCATTCGTGGTTGTCTTTGGTCTGCATAATCTATTTGGCATGACATAATGTCTTTTATTTTGAAAATAATTCTGAGAGATGTACTCAAACGCACTAACTGGCCATGGCCAATGTTTCTGTGGCTGGTTAGGCGGACAGAACAGCTACCATCATGTATGGGCATGTTAAAGCTGAAGGACTATATTTTTAATAGCAACTTCGAAGGTTTCTAGTGACAGTATCATAATCATTTAAGGCATCAACCAACTATTATGTATTATAAAATGAGACTTGCTGCATTATTGTAATTAAAGTTGATTCTTATTGTCAGAATCCAAGCGTCCCTAATGAAGTGATGTTACTGTTGCACTTCACAATTTTTGTGGCTTGGCCGTAATGCTCTCGTTTTACGGTATAATGATGTAACAATTTTGGTTGGTTAAATGTTACACATAACAATAGCCTGTTTTAGACTGGACGATCAAGATACCATAGTCATCTTACTTCTGTATAAGGTTAATACATGGAGCATGATTTACTTAGCGAAATTGGGGCAATTTTGTGATTATGAGTGCTGTTATTTAATTTCACATCTGGGCTTTGTACTTTTCTTGAGGTACTTATGCTTCCACCCATATTCTTTACAGGGTCATTATTATGGCAGCGGCCCCTGGCCAGATATTGCCCAGGTTTCCAGAGCCAAAGACTTCATTTAAATCAGGAGAACAAGCATCGACTATCAACAGTCAAGAGGTGAGTTAGTCTCAATGAAACACTTTGAAGTTGGTGGACATTTCATTTATATCTTTAATTGTAAAGCTCTTGTAACACTTTTTTTTAATTACTGTGTGAATTTTTCAGTACATCAATAGTGTGGCATCAGCCATTCTGTGAGTTGTGCTATTGTAAGCAGCTCATTTGTGTGCATGAACATGGCTGCGAGCTTAACTTGCGCCAGTTGGTAAGATTCACTGCATTGTTGGCATACAGACAAAGCAAAGCTTTCAGTCTTCATTTGGATGTGCCTCTTTTTAAATGGCAAAGCTGTTTAAGCTTGTTGTAGTTTGTCCGTTGGAAACAGAAAGGATCATCGTCATGTACCGGCACGCACTTTCTACATCCTCTTCATCTTTGACCTCTACTGCTTTGCTCTCAAAAGACATGCACCCATTTCTCTGGCGCAGCTTGTATAGGTATATACTCATGTAAGGGCCACACTTTTTTTTTTCAACATTATCGCTTGGTGCAGTCCTTACACGAATCATGCTGATGACGACTCACCAAAGGTCTGTACCATTTTCACAACAGCAGTAGAGTGAAAGAGTCACAAATTATTTATGAGGAATGGTTTTATTAAGATTCCATTTCGCTCTCACTGTCTTCGTTATTGGAAGCACTCGCCTCAGCGTCAGCATCCTCCCAGAGATAATCATACTCAGTGACGCTCATGCAGTTTGAAATACCTGTTACTTTGAAGCTCTTCACGACTACTTCAAGTGACATGGCACGCCGCGCACTCAAAATCCACTCACAAACTTGTTGGAGCGATGCCCGCTTCTGCCGTCTCGGAGGCGTCTCCTCATGATTGCCCACAGCCACCCATTTCGAATAACAGCGGGGGCATTTCACTTTAAATGGACGGTTAATGCACACGTCGAGCAGCTGGAACATGCTCGTCAGTCCTCCAGAAATAACGGTCAAGTCTGTACGAGTCGTGGCCAGTCTGTTTCTGACCCGGTCCGTCAAGTGGCCCCTAAAACTGTCCAGAAGGAGGAGGGCTTTCCACTGTAGCAAGCCTCCAGGTCTGTTTGCCCAGGCGATCTTTACTCTGTACGCGGCAAGTTCCACGCACATCCAACCCTTGGCCACGCACAATGATGCCCTGAGGGAACTTCTCTTTTGGGAGAGTCTTCCTCTTGAAGACAATGCCTGTGATGCTGTGCGTGATGGCGGAAGTTTCCTGCCGTCACACACAGCATCACAGTGCACCTTTGACGTTCTGTGCCTGTCGTGCGCACAGTCACACTTTTAGATGCGGAAGCATCTTATACTCGCGCCTTGTAGTGCGCCGTCCGCGCCTTCCGCACCGCTTCTCGAACATTCGACAGCTGACGCGCGCGCATGCGCCGTCGCGCCGTCGCCCACCATCTGTGCCGCGCGCGCTTCTCCTTCGAGAACATTCGACAGCTGACAGCGCATGCGCCGTCGCGCCGTCGCCATCTGTGCCGCGCGCGCGCTTCTCCTTCGAGAACATTCAACAGCTGACAGTGCATGCGCCGTCGCGCTGTATATATACTCAAGGTCGGCGCTCACTCGCTCAGTTGCCGCTCGTCGGTTGGTTTGTACGGCGTGTCGACGTCCAAGGTCGCGGTGAAATGAATTCCAACGAATCCACAAACACAATGATCGACGTCCCTTCGACCAGCGCCGCCCTTTCGCATACGTGTGTACGTGTTCACTCATTTGACACCCCCTCCTACAACCACGTTAATCAATTTAGCCATCGACCCAAGTAAGTCGCAATTTAACACCCCATTTCACAACCACGTTAACCAATTTAGCCATCGACCCAAGTAAGTCGCACTTTAACACCCCGTTAACCAATTATATGCTCCGCATCCTCCTCAGTGTTCCCCCGAGGGAAGCTGCGGGCAATTTTTTGCTCTTTTTAACTCCACTGTGGTGCTCTTTGGCGCATCGAACCACACGAGTCTGGTCTGTATTGCCAATTTGGGTCAGGTCATATTCGTGCTCCCTCCGAAGACCATTCACAAAACGATTGAATTTTATCGCCTTACTTGTGTACTCGCTTGGAAGCCTTTGACAAATCGTCTTTCGGTGGCGGATGGAGAGCTGGTTGCAGTTCATACAGTCAAACCATGCTATGACAGGGTGCATGACGGGGTGCGAAAAAATTTTGTTGAAACGAAAATTTCGTTGTAGTGAAATCGAAAAAAAAAAATAGCTGATCTGAGCTAGCAAACCAAAGGAACATTTATTCTCAAAATTCAAAAATATCCGTTGCTTCCTATTCTTTCCCAGCAGCGTCACGACGTGATTCTCACCCATGCATAGAGAGGCCATGGTGAAAAGCACACTAAAACAATGCCTAACACCGCTTTCGTGAAAGAACCAAACATTTGCATTAACACGTTAACACCAGCAGCTGTCCGGCGTTGAAAGTATGCGAGAACGCCGCGATGGAGGCAGGGTATTGTGGAGCAGCGACTATTGCATTATTCTATTCCATTCTTATCATCCATCACTCGCGGCTAGCTGATTTTGTTGATAATGCGGACAAACAGCCGCTCTGATTAGTTACTACACTGGTCAAGCGCGAACATAATGATAAGCATCGGAATCGGAAAAGGCATCGTGCTGCGGTTGCACCCAGCAGCTGCGAGAAGGAAACCATGAATTGAGCGACCGAGCTTCATCTTTGGGTTGTCTGCGGCTCAAAAGCAAGCCAGCGGCAAAACAAAAGCAGGGCACTCTCTATGCCATCGCTATCGAGCAATGGCGGCGTCCACGGTTGCTGAACAGCGGCGGTATAGCGGCGGTTTCTGGTGGTGCCAATGCATATTTTAGACTTCGTTGACGCATTTTCAGGCTCTGAAAATACATCGAAATGTTAAAGATTGGGTTTACTGCATAGCAATAAGTATCTGAGCCTGGAATTGCATCGTAAAATTTTGCTGAAGCGAGATGATAGAAGAAAAAGTGTTCGCTGTGGCGACAATATTTATGCATTGACGGGAGATGGTGAATTTTTCGTTGTGGCGGAAATTTCATTGAAGCAGCGTTCGTTGTAGCGGAGTTCGACTGTAAACCATGTAGCGCATCCCCGACTTGCCTTGAATTGTGCCTGAGGGATTTTCATGTGGCGAGCTATGCTTAAGGCTTTCTCGCGTACCATAGCGGTCAATGCGGCATAGCCGTCTATTCAAGTATCGATGATATGTTTGAGCAGTTTGCCTCCCAGTTCTGGATACTTGCACTTCTCGTGAAAAACTTTTCAGCTCCGGTTGGTAGCAGCGAGGGCATCTTTCTGCTTCATCCAATAACACACGCGCTTCTCATCTACATGGTACAGTAAAAGCTCGTTAATTCGGATTTCACGGGACCGGAAAAGACCGGAAAAACTGTCCGAATTAACCGAATGCCGAATTAACGAATGAACAGGGAAAACATTTAAAATCAAGCTGCAGAAGCATACCTTTAGTTGTTGAAGTATTTTGTAATTGTCGTCTGCGTTTTCGCGCAGATTCCGGCTGACATCACAATTTTTCTTAACTGTTCCAAATGGCCAACAGCACGCAAGCTGTTGGGAGTGTTCAGGCAAGCGTCCTCTAATATTAACAGCGCCTCCGGGACTTCCCGTGAGGTGTGATGAGGTCGCGGCTGTATCTCCTCGCATGATTCTTCGTTGGAATCGTGGTCTTCATGAGCGCCCGTGACATCATTAATAATCTCTTGATCGGTCAGGAGACCACTCGTGGCGACACCATGATCAATCGCGATGTAGTCCTGAAAGGTCGCATCTGTGGGAAGAACAGCATGGAAAGTCGGGCAGTCATCGTCGGTGGACTCTGCGGCTTTTTTGGCGTTGCGATCACTGTAGCGCACGATGGTGGTGGCATGCAAATACGGTCACAATGAAAGAAAAAAAGAACTCCGCAAGGAGAGATGGTTCCGACACGACAACAGAAGGGAAAATGGCGTCGGAGGCGCTGAGTGGAGGAGAAAGAAGACGCCGACGTTCGGTGACACTGCGATCGCCCCCACTAGTTGATGATGATGGCAATGCCACTCAGGTTTCGATTTCACTTCAGTGGTGCCAGCGCTGCTTTATCACACTTTTGTGTAGCAGCAGCTGTCAGCATTTGTCGGAATTAAGCGGTGCGGAGCCGAATTCCGACGAAATAACGAAGGTTTGGTCCCATATTAACATGCACTTTGGCCGGGACCAATAGAGCCGTCCGAATTATCCGAATTTCCGAATTAACGGGTGTCGAATTAACGAGCTTTTACTGTACTTGCGTCCAGCTTCGCGCTTGCCGTGCTCCTTGGCATACTCAATCACTTGCAGTTTAAATCCTGCAGGGAACTACCTAAAATGCCAGCCCATCGTCTCTCACCTGCACTAGCTCAGACACCGATTCGACGAAAAAGCACTGACTCGATGCGAACGATGCGCCACTCAAAGTAAAATGATGCCGCCCCGTCCATCATCCGGAGGTGCGTCACTGGCACAACGGAAGAAGTGGTAAAACTGGCAGCGCCATCTGGCCGCAATCGAACTAACTGCACCTTTATGGCGGGACTTTTTGGTTTTTGTTTTTTCCGAAATTTTCTTCACCAAAGTAAGGGTGTGACCCTTACACGAGGGCGGCCCTTACACGAGTGTTAACCCTGACTTGGAAGAGAATGTGTACAGAGCAAAAAAAAAAAAGAGAGAAGGGAAAAGAAAAACGCAGTTTCACGGCCAATTTTTTCTTAAAAGTTTCACAAGTTATGATGATAATCATATGCACGGTTTTGCATACACATGTGAGAGCTAAATAAGAGGTAGAGGGAAAAGAACGAAGCCATTATAGGCCAATGCAGCATAGTAAGGTGAAGTTTGTTGGCTCATGTAGTGTGTTGGAAGGCCGTTTTACATAAAATAGAACAGTTTTGCATGAAATACTGATAGTTTGAACGCACGTGCACGCAGCACCAACCTAGTTGTATAGCCGAACAGTGATGCACTTTCTTCATTGCATCCGCAGAAGTGTCAGACCAGTCTACCCACAAGACCCCGATTGTCTTGTGGGTAGACTGGTCTCCCCTTGAAAAAGTGCTTGACGTTCCCTAGAGAACTGCTGTTTGCTTTCATTGCTGTTGCCCACCCCTTTTAGTCCTGCGCATGATAGCATTGGTGGAAATTAAAATGTACCTCCCCGGCATCGTGCACAGATCGCGATCTAGGCACAGTGCCAAGGACCTGTCAGCTGCATTTGTTGACAAAAACAGTGCAGCTTCATGTAACATGTTGCAAAAGGGAATAGTGTATTTGCATAATTTTGTGCGATTTTTCGCCAATTTGTCGCTAGCTTGTTTTTTTTTTTTCGTGCAGCCTTCGTGTAGGTTAATTGCCGTAGTTAAGATGCCTCTGTTGCTGATATCCTCAGGAGCCACGTGGAGCTAAACATCACTCAAAATATCACCGTGCATAATGAGTGCACCCTCGTGTCCCTCAAGTCTCCACAAGTTTTTCAATAAAAAGTTGCATTCATTATGTCAGTAAATGTGGTAAAGTATCGAATGGGTAACAAAGACAGTGTTTCTTCAAATGTCACTTTATTCTTCAAGGTCTGAAACACGTGATTTGGTGATTAATCTCAAGTACTACACATGAACTGTAAATATATTCTAACAGCATCAAGACAGCAAAAGTGAGCAGCTGGTGATGCTTACTTTATGTTCAGAAAGTTGAACTTATTCACAGACACTTTCTTGTAGTCTATCTCAATGTCTGACCCAGCAGTGTTTCCTGCAAATATGTCGGCACTCTCATTCTTTACTCATTTTTTTTACTCAAGGTCTTATGGCTCAATACCTATTCTTGATGTATGCAGTTCCACCCGGGGACAAAATGGACAAGGCACGCACCACTGCGGCCCATCACCCTGCATGATGCCATCTCGGACCTGGTAAGCCTGGAGCCGGGAGCGCCTGTGACAGGAACTTGCGAGCCTCTCACGCACTACCAGGAAATGGTTTGTTGCACCAGTTGCCGAAATATTCTAGTTGATATTTTGCTGGTGACATATTGTGTTTGGCTGTGAGTGTCAAGCCATGAGAAGTGCAAGATGCCATGTGCATGAAGTGCGACACAATCTAAGTACATTTGAGGATTCATATCCATATTTTTGCAGGCCTAAAAGTGCAAAGCATAGCATCCACTCACATTGTTCATCAAATGTAACATGCTCAGTTTTCCAAAATTTTAAATAAAAATGCATTTGTACGTGTTGTCACAACATGTTTAAAAACTAAGGCAGGCTGCTATCAAAAGAAAAAAAAGGGCTAGCTCGTTGCGTTCTCGTGGTACTTCATTTCTTTCAGTGATCCTGTTTTTCTGGCTTTGAGGTCATTTCTGGTCATAGGTCTGCAACACCTGTGGAGTTCACTCAGAATCACTCATGAAATAAATTTTGAGCTTTGGACTCATTTTGACTCACTCCTACGAAGCATTTCTTCCGCCGGACTTGTTCGGACTCAAACTCACCAAAACATTGCTCACCCGGACTCGTTCAGACTCAGACTCATGGCTCGATCTGAGTCTGAGTGAGTCTGGTTGTCACAGGTCCTGTTAATTAGGGAGGCGATCGCCGAGCTAATTCCAAGGGCTGAAGTATCGGCCCCCCCGAACTGCACCACGAAAGCGCGGACAATCTAGAAGTGGTCCTACTTAACGCACCAGTGGACGCCGGCTGTGGCCTAAAGAACGAGTCAGAGCTGAGAGTTGAAAGCAAAACAAAATTACATTCTCAAATATGGCAGATCAAACGATACACAAATATGCACACTCGACAATAGTTGAATACGATATGTCACCAATCAAACAACGTACTACACAGTATAATCAGCTACACTTGAAGCAACGGACATTAGTAACAATACGCGCTACAATGCAATCACAATGCATCGAACAACCAAGACACTTAAACACTAAAGAGTTTGAAAACTTATTCAGTTCAAAGTTCTTGGAACAAATCACTCACTCAAAGTCTAGCGCTGTTGTCGATCCACTGCCCCCAAAGTCTCTCTTCCAGAAAATCTCGCGTCTCAATTGGCCGCTCTCCAAGCACCAAACTTCTTCGCTGGTAACACGTCGGCTCCCCACGCGCCGCTGCTGCAACGCGTCTTCGCTCGCTGGCGGTAAACACTCTCTTCTTTTTCTGCTGGTAGCACCAGCCTTGATCGTTCAGGCGGAACCCTCTTTATTACCTGCTTTGTCACTGACGACTAAAGCCTTCGCCGACACAGCGGAATGACCCTATGCACACTTGCGCAAAAATTCCTTCATCTCCTGCCTACGCACACTGGCGTAAATTTTCTTCGTCTCCTGATCTCCCTTCTCCGCTGCTCGCTTAAATACCTTTCGCACTAGCTTCCTGAAAATTCTAATCGTTTCGTTGGCGCAATGCACAGCCAAGGCTGGGGAAAGTGGGAGACGTTTTGAGAGTCGTCTGCGACACGTGATGCAACTCTGCATCACCGCGCCTCTTTCCTTCGAGACCTTTCCAGGGCTTGCTCGGCGACCGATGTGAGGAGGTTGGTCGGCGAAACTACGCTTCCGAGGGGGAGAGACGGCACGCTTGGGGAGTCTTTGGATGCTTGTTTTCTTCTTTAGCGTTGACCTTGAGGCGCCCCTCTGGCACCCGGCACCGTCACCGCCGCCAGAACTCGGCGGCGTGCTCCCTTTCGGAGCGCTCGTTTGTGACACTGCCTCCCACTTTAAGATTATTAACACATGATATTGTCGGGACCTGAAGACAGAGGTCCTATTTGAAGACGCTGAGAAAGCAGCAGCGGGTCGGTCTTTTTATTTACCGCGCGCCAGAGAGTTCCTCGTCTTTCTCGTTGTTGCATTCTGCATAAAAGCGTGCAGATGCGCGTATGCACTGTCGCTTTCGTCTTTATCGCGGGACGCACGTGACATTTGCCTCCCTCCAAAAATGGCATCGTCCCAATGCGCAGCCAAGGCGCTCTACTTATAAAAACGCACATATGCACCGGCACCCACAGGACAAACGAGAGTTAGCTGGACAAGTAGGGTTTCTTCCTGATGACATGCACGATCTCGGGTGAGCGGTTTCGGCGACTGGAGCTGCAATCACCGTTGGGAATAACTTCGTAGCTGATGTCGTTCAATAATCGGGTGACTCGATATGGGCCGTAGTATCGTCATAATAGCTTCTCTGAAAGTCCGCGTCGACTTATTGGGATCCAGACCCATACCTTGTCGCCTGGTGTGTAGGTTGCCAATTTATGTTGTAGGTCATACCGTTTTGCATCTTCGTGTTGCTAGTGACAAATACACACGCGGGCTAGCTGTTGGGCTTCTTCAGTGCGCTGACCAAATTCTTCGGCGTCAGCATGAGTGTCGTTACACTCATGCACCAGCATAGCGTCTAATGTTGTAGTTACTTCGCGCCCATGTATTAAACTAAACACCGTCATTCCAGTAGTTTCTTGCCGGGTGGTATTATAGGCGAAGGTCACTTAAGACAAGATTTCATCCCAGTTCTTGGGTTCTGTGTCGACATAAATGCGGAGCATGTCTGCGAGGGTCTTATTAAGCCGCTCTGCTAGTCCATTTGTTTGTGGATGGTACGCCGTTGTTCTCCGGTGAGCTGTACCGCTGGGCCTGAGAACCGACTCCAAAAGTTCTGCCATGAACGCAGTTCCTCTATCCGTGATGAGAACTGTTGGAGCATCGTGCCGAAGGACGACGTTTTCTATGAAGTATAATGTAAATGCAAGGTAAACAGCGGTAGCGGCGTCGGTATCGAAGCAGCAAGAGCAGGCCGAGTATACGGGCAGCGTCGCAGCAGCAATCAGGCAGTCCTAGCTCGTGTATCGCGCCCACGTGTCGATGTCGCTGCAGTAGTGGGCATTCCTCTTCACTACACTTCGTCCCCCTTCGGAAAAAGAGCCATCCTGGCGACTCACGGTGAACAGAGTACGAGCGGGTCGTAATAAGGTTTCAGCCGCTGTACGTGAACAATTTCACGTCCCCGAAAGCGCTGGTCTGTGGATGGCGTAACGGGTTCGACGATGTAGTTAACTGGTGAAGTCTGCGAGACAATGCGGTAGGGTCCCTGGTATTTTGAAAAAAACTTCGAGGAAAGCCCTGTAGGCACAGCGGGAACCCAAAGCCACACAAGAGTGTCCGGAACAAAGTTAGGGTACGGGTGGTTATCGTCACGCCGAGATTTTTGTCTCCATTGGTCGATGGTTGTGAACGACTGGGCGAGCTTACGGCATTCCTCGGCGCGGCGGGCAGCTTCAGAGATGGGCGTAGACTCGGAGGAATCGGGGTGGTAGGGCAGAATGGTATCTAGCGTGGTGGAAGGGTCTCGTCCATATGACAGGAAAAATGGTGAAAAGCCCGTAGTCGCCTGTGGAGCAGTATTGTAGGCGTATGTCACAAAAGGCAGAATGAGGTCCCAGTCGGAGTGGTCTGAGGCAACATACTTTGATATCATGTCTCCTAGGGTACGGTTGAATCTTTTCGTCAATCCATTCGTCTGCGGATGGTAGGCGGTGGTAGTCCGGTGAATAATACGGCATTCGGCGAGGAGTGCGTTGACGACTTCAGAGAGGAACACACGTCCTCTGTCGCTGAGAAGTTCGCGCGGTGCGCCGTGACGGAGAATGAAGTGCCGCAAGAGAAAAGAAGATACGTCGCGTGCTGTGGCAGCAGGCAAAGCGGCTGTTTCTGCGTATCGCGTCAGATAGTCGACAGCGACAACAATCCAACGGTTTCCGGAAGCCGTGAATGGAAGAGGCCCGTACAGATCGATCCCAATGCGGTCAAAAGGCCTGGCTGGGCAAGGAATTGGCTGGATCGGACTAGAGGTATGATGAGGCAGAGCTTTTCGTCGTTGGCACTGTGGGCATGACTGAATGTACTTGCGCAAAAAGGTGTACATGCCTCGCCAATAAAACCGGGAGGAAATGCGAGCGTATGTTTTGAAGATGCCCGCATGTGCGCACTGAGGGTCAGCGTGGAAAGCTGAACATATTGCAGCACGAAGATGGCGAGGTATGACAAGTAGCCACTTTCGGCCCTCAGACTTGTAATTCCTGCGATAAAGGAGGCCATCGCGGACCTCAAAGTGAGCCACTTGACGGCGCAACGTTCGAGAAGATGGAGAAGTCGACGGATCTGAAAGGAATCGCAGAACAGAGCTGATTCAGTCATCCTTGCGTTGCTCAGACGCCATGTCACAGTTATCTGGGAACGCAACCATTTCGTCCACGGCAGATAAACATGCAGAGCTTTCAGCGGACATAGGCGAGCGTGATAAAGCGTCGGCATCAGTGTGACGTCGGCCAGACCTGTAGACAACACGCATGTCGAACTCTTGCAACCGCAAAGCCCAGCGAGCTAAACGGCCGGAGGGGTCCTTCAACGTGGATAACCAACAAAGCGCATGATGATCGGTGACTACGTCGAAAGGGCGACCATATAGGTACGGTCTAAATTTACCTAGAGCCCGTATAATTGCCAGACACTCCTTCTCTGTCACAGAATAGTTCTCCGCTTTGGTAAGGGTACGGCTTGCGTATGCGACTACGTACTCATGGAATCCCGATTTACGCTGCGCGATCACGGCGCCGAGTCCAACACCGCTGGCATCGGTGTGTACCTCTGTCGGAGCAGTCGGGTCGAAATGACGCAAGATTGGTGGCGAGGTTAACAGATGGCGCAACTTTTCGAAAGCATCATCACAGGCGGGTGACCAAGCGTAACTTTTCGAGTTACTGCGCAGAAGTTCAGTCAAGGGGGCGCTGATCATAGCAAAATTCCGAATAAAGCGGCGGAAATACGAGCAGAGGCCAAGAAAGCTGCGCAGATCCTTCAGAGACGCAGGTTTAGGGAACTCTGCAACTGCCCGAAGCTTGGATGTGTCAGGAAGAATACCCTCTTTAGATACAACATGACCGAGGATGGTGAGCTGACTTGCGCCGAAGCGGCATTTCTTAAGGTTGAGCTGAAGGCCGGCGTCAGTTAGGCACTGCAGCACTTCATCTAGCCTGCGGAGATGCGTTGGAAAATCTGGGGAAAATATAATCACGTCATCCAAGTAGCACAGGCATGTTTTCCACTTCAGGCCACGCAAAAGATTGTCCATCATCCGCTCGAATGTTGCGGGTGCGTTGCAAAGACCAAAAGGCATGACACAGAATTCGTATAGGCCATCAGGTGTGACAAAGGCCGTTTTAGGCTGATCTTCAGGTGCCAGAGGGACTTGCCAGTAGCCACTCCGTAAGTCAATAGAAGAGAAGAACTCCTCACCTTGGAGGCAGTCAAGGGCATCGTCGATTCTCGGTAACGGGTAAACGTCCTTTTGAGTTATTTTGTTAAGACGACGGTAGTCAACACAGAAGCGAATTGACCCGTCCTTCTTCTTAACGAGAACGACTGGAGATGCCCAGGGGCTGTTCGAAGGCTGGATGACGCCACGCTTGAGCATGTCAGCTACTTGGTCATCGATAACCTGGCGCTCGGCTGCGGACACGCGATAGGGTCTTTGGCGCAATGGCGCATTGGTACCCGTGTTGATGCGGTGACACACGGCTGACGTGCGGCCGAGGGGAGTATGCTGGCAGTCAAAGGAATAACGGAACTTGTTCAGTAGTCGTAGAAGCTGAGCACGTTGCGAAACGGTTAACGTGTCGGCGATGGAGCTGCTCAGTACGTCCGGCCTAGTAGTCTGCGGCGAAGAGGCACAGGTCACTCTGGCGACTTCGTGTTCGGCGGAAGGACCAGCCGGCATGTCGATAATTGCAGAAAGGTCGAGACTGTAAACACGCCCGACGCACTCACCCCGAAGTAGTGCTATAGGACATGACAACAGGCTCGAGATGAGTAGTCTGCTGACGCCGTCATGAAGTTCTAGAAGGGCATAAGGTAGCGGCGAACACTTGCGACGAACGAAAAGAGCAGATGGCTTTAAAAGGGCACTAGACTCGGCGAGAGAGTTGCAAGACACCATGGTAAGGGCAAAAGAGTGCGGCGGTATGATGACGTCTTCAGCAACAAATAGTTTGTCCCCGGTTTCATGAGCATCATATAATGGAGCGTCGTCAAACACTTCAAATGCCACCTCAGCGCGCGAGCAATCGATGACGGCCTTATTAGCGGAGAGAAAATCCCAGCCCAAAATGAGGTCATGGGAACAGGAATCCAACACTAGCAATTCAACGACATAAATGAGGCCATCAATCGCGATGCGAGCAGTACAAGCAGCGGTTGGTGTGACGTGATCTGCACTGGCTGTACGAAGTGATATACTAGCTAGTGGCGTCATAACTTTTTTCAGCAAGCGGCAGAGTCTAGCACTTATCACTGAAACTGCGGCACCAGTGTCGACAAGAGCGAGTGCAGCGACGCCGTCCACATGTACGTCCAGAACATTCGTTGGTGAAGTGAGAGGCCTTGGTCTTTTCGCTGGCGACGCAGTTCCTGCCTCTGGAACTGCGGCAATTAGTTTTCCCGCTCCGGCGATGAAGGACGACGACGCATCGGCGATGGCGAGCGGCGTCGAGGTGATGGCGAGCGGCGGTTAACAGGAGGGCGGTGGTCGGCGTACGATGACATCTGGTCGGGTGGCTGAGAGCCTGTGAACGAACGGCGCGGTGGCACATAAAGGGCAGGTTCGAAGGTCTGGTCGTAGCTCTGTCGGTAGACAGGAACGCGCCGACGGCAATATCGCGCTATGTGACCAGGTAGCCCACAGGCAAAGCATATTGGGCGATTGTCGAGTGTACGCCATTGTCCACTACTCTGGACGGACCTTGGCTTAGCGAACCGAGGAGTGGGTCGGAGCGGCCCGGCTGAGGGAAGCGACGTAAAAGTCTGAAGAGGTGGTCGAGCCGCTACTTCAGCATAGCTTAGAGGTGCATTTACCTCGGCACAGGCAACAGGGCTCGGCAAGGGTGAAGTGTCACGGGCAGATGGCAGAGCCGCGCAAACTTGCTCCTGGATGACCTGGCGAATGTTTGCTGGCAGAGGTGACGCTGGTTGGCCGGCTGTTGATAGCAGCGATAGCTGACGAGCGACCTCAGCACGAACAAACTCCTTAATCTGCGATAGCAGCGACTGAAGGTCAGACGTGGTGGTCAGGCTGGAGAGGGTGTCATCCGGGACGTCAGGGCGTCGAGTGAGAAGACGCTGTTGTCGCAGCTCGTCGAAACTCTGACACAACTCAATGACCTCAGAGACAGTGACAGGTTTCTTGGAGAGGAGCATTTGAAAGGCGTCATCGGAAATGCCTTTCATGATATGTCGCACCTTGTCAGTTTCTGCCATCGACCGGTCGACACGCCGGCAGAGGTCAAGGATGTCCTCTATGTAGCTGGTGAATGTCTCACCAGTTTGTTGGGACCGGCCTCGGAGGCGTTGTTCTGCGCGAAGTTTGCGCACACCAGGGCGTCCGAAAACATCTACAATGCAGGTTTTGAAGGTAGTCCAGGTGGGGATATCCGCCTCATGGTTTCTGTACCACAGCTTGGCAACATCCGTTAAATAAAACATCACGGTGCCAAGCTTTGTGGGATCGTCCCATTTGTTAGTAGCGCTGGCTCGTTCATACGATTCCAGCCAATCCTCAACGTCTTTCTCATCGGTGCCGCTGAAGATGTCTGGTTCTCGCAAGAGCTGGGCACCGGGACAGCTCCTGCGTGGCGAAGCCGGTGGGGGTGTGAAGACAGCGTCGTCAGGCATGACGGACGGCAGCTTTCGGCTACGCAGTTCCAGGACTGGGGAAGACCGCAGCACTCTCCACCAAAATATAATGTAAATGCAAGGTAAACAGCGGTAGCGGCGTCGGTATCGAAGCAGCAAGAGCAGGCCGAGTATACGGGCAGCGTCGCAGCAGCAATCAGGCAGTCCTAGCTCGTGTATCGCGCCCACGTGTCGATGTCGCTGCAGTAGTGGGCATTCCTCTTCACTACAGAAGAAATGAGCCGCTTCTGCTGCTGTGGCCCTCGGCACGGCTTTAGTTTCTGCATAGTGATACAAGTAATCGGTGGCGACAACGATCCATCTGTTCCGTGTCTTAGAAGTTGGGGATGGGCCTGGGAAGTCTATTCCGATTTGGGCGAACGGCTTTGCTGGTATTTGGACGGAATGTAATAAGCCTGCCGGGGGGTGCTTTGCGTCTTTGACAGTCGGCACAGGTTTGAACGTGATGTTTTACAGCAGCAGGTAGGTTTGGCCAGTAATAACTGTTTTGCAGATGGGACAATGTTCGAGTGTAGCCGAGATGACCGGAGGTGACTTCATCATGGCAGGCTTCCAGAATTTCTTTTCGCAGTGATGCAGGGACAACGAGCAAGTATGGGCTGCCGGTGGGAGAAAAGTTTTTCTTGTATAGAACGTCGTTCCTTAAACAAAAAGATGGCAGTCCTCTTGCAAAAACTTGCAGCATGTCTTCACGTCGTCCTTCTAAGAAGTCGATAAGTGGAAGCAGGTGAGGGTCACTGTACTGCTCTTGTGAAATAGTGGCCGCGTTGATGACTCCAAAGAAAGCGGCATTCATAGACTTGTCATCAATAGCGGCAGGCTCGACGGGTGAACGCGAAAGACAGTCTGCGTTGGTGCTTCTTCCTTGATTTATAAATTATCGTCATATCATACTCTTGAAGCCCAAGGCTCCAGCGTGCTTAATGGCCGGATGGGTCTTTCGAGTTAGTGAGCCAGCAAAGAGAGTGGTGATCGCTGACGACCTTGAATGAGCGGTCGTACAGATACGGTCGAAATTTGAGAACCGCCTAGACTACGGCGAGGCACTCTTTCTCGGTAGTCGAGTAGTTCTCTTTCGTGCGAGAGAGAGCTCTGCTGGCATAGGCTATCACTTTCTCGAAGTTATCTTACCATTGTATCAGTACGGCGGCCAGGCCTACATTGCTTGCGTTGGTGTAAAGTGCTGCTGGCGCTTCCTGATCACAGTGCGCAAGAACCGGAGGTGTTTGGAGGCGTTGGCGTAATTCGTCGAATGCAGTCTTTTCCTTTTCGCCCCAAAGAAAGGGGATATCTTCTCGTGTGAGCCGTGTCATCCCCCTAAACAACGTTTCTTCTTACAAGTACCTCGGTGTTAACATTTCTAACAACCTGTCATGGCAGGCTCACGTTGACTACATAAGATGCAATGCTGATCGAACTCTTGGCTATTTACTTCAAAATTTTTCTCTTGCTCCAATTAGCCCCGCCGTGGTGGTCTAGTGGCTAAGGTACTCGGCTGCTGACCCGCAGGTCGCGGGTTCGAATCCCGGCTGCGGCGGCTGCATTTCCGATGGAGGCGGAAGTGTTGTAGGCCCGTGTGCTCAGATTTGGGTGCACGTTAAAGAACCCCAGGTGGTCAAAATTTCCGGAGCCCTCCACTACGGCGTTTCTCATAATCATATGGTGGTTTTTGGGACGTTAAACCCCACATATCAATCAATCTTGCTCCAATTAACCTAACGCTTCTCCCGTATAAATCATTAGTGTGGCCAAAACTCGAATATGCGTCGTCTATCTGGGATCCTCATATTCACATGCTCATAGACAACATTGAGTCCATTCAGAATTGCTCAGCACGTTTCATATTGTCCAATTACTCTCGAACTGCAAGTGTCACATTAATGAAGGCTCAACTAAATTTGTATAACCTCTCAATAAGACGCAAAAAATCACGTGTCTGTCTCTTTCATAAGATCACACTAACAGAAACCTCTCTGATTCACTGTTTTTTTCCACCAGCCTACATATCAGCATGCAATGACCATCAATACAAGGTTGGGCTTCCCTTCTGCTATATGAACCAGCACTTCATCTCTTTCATCCCTAGAACATGTACTGACTGGAACCACCTTCCCCCATCGATCGCTTCAATCACAGATGCCAACGCGTTCAAATCAATCATTTCTGAAAGTGCCATATAATTTATTCTAATCCTGCTGTTTTGTTTTACTTCTTATTGATATTTGTTGTCCCACTCTTCTCTGTAATGCCCAGTGCCTTGAGAGTTAATAAATGAAATGGAATGAAAGGCACCGTAATAGATGAAAAGTTGGCGATGAATCTTCGGTAATAAGCGCATTGGCCGAAGAAGGGCGTCACTACTCTTTTGTCATGCGGTGTGGGAAACTTAGCGACAGCGTCGATTTTGCTCGGGTCAGGTCGAACACCTTCGTGGCTGATCACGTGGCCTAAGAAGCAAAGTTCGCTAAAACCAAAATGGCACTTCTCTGGTTTTGAAGTCAGGCCAGCCAAACATATAGCTTGTAGAACTGCAAATAATCGACTTAAGTGTTCCTCGAATGTAGCTGAGAAGACAATAACGTCGTCTAGATAGACCAAGTATGTCTGCCACTTCAGTCCTGATAGCACAGTGTCCATTAAACGCTGAAAAGTGGCTGGCGCTGAGCATAACCCGAATAGACGCACTTTAAATTTATAAAGACCGTCGGGTGTCACGAAGGCAGTTTTCTCACAGTCTCTCTCGTCGACCTCTATTTGCCAATAGCCACTTCGCAGGTCCATCGATGAAAAACAGCGTGCATGCCGCAGCCGATCAAGAGAGTCATCTATGCGTGGCAGTGGGTAGACGTCTTTCTTCCCGACTTTGTTTAACTTGTGCTAATCTATACAGAAACACAAGCTGCTGTCTTTCTTTTTAACCAATACCACAGGGGATGCCCAGGGGCTTTTGGAAGGTTGTATTACGTCTGAACTTGCTTTTGGATCCCTCATGTTCTTTCGGAACTTGCCACGCAGGATCTATATCTGTTCTGCTGAAACTCCACACGGTATGGGTTTTGTCGGATCGATCTCGTATTTTCTTCAACGATGAATCGGTGCCGGGTCAGTGGTGATTGCTTGACTTTCGGCGTGCAGGAAAAACAATTTTTGAACTGGTGTATCAGCTCTAGTCGGTGCTGTTTATCCGAGGGTGACAGGGTAGAGCAAATGTTGACAGACAAAGGTGTCGAGGCTGGGACGGTCGCGTCGTCCGGCTGCAAAGCGAAGCAATCTCTGCTTGGTCCACGTCGTCGTAGCAGGCAATTGTGGTGCCCTTCTGGATGTGACGACGCTCCTTGCTGAAGTTGGTGAGGAGTACTTCTGCCCGCCCATCAGTTAGTGCCAGAATGCCTCTCGCTATTGAAACACTTTGCGTAAACAATAGCGTGTCTATTTGCTCCGCTATCACCTTATTATGGCACGGCCGCTCACATAACAACGACACAAGGCAGCAGGATCTCTGCAGGAGATCACATCATCGGCTACACGTAAACATTGTAGTTGTTTTTCAGTGGTGGCGTCGACGTAAGGATTGATGGAAAAGGTGATGATACATTCTGGAATGTTGATGACAGCACCGTACACTTGCAGAAAACCCATACCCAAAATCAGCTCTTTACAACAGTCCGGTAAAATGACAAAATTCGCGACGAAGCTCGAATCACCGATTATGAGCCGAGCGGTGCATTTACCGATTGGCGTCATTAGCTGTCCACCAGCACTCCTTATGCTCGGCCCACTCCACGGCGTCTTCAGCTTCTTAAGGCGTCGGCGAGCTCTTGTCTCATAATATAAAAGTCAGCATCATTGTCAACCAGTGCTGTTACGTAGTGTTCGTCTATAATAACGCCAAAGTCGGCACGTACAAATTCATTGGCATTAGTACTCGTGGTTGTCGTCATCTTCGTCATCACCGTCGTCACGTCGTCTTTGTGTAAAGGCAAGGGGCTCTTTTTGGCATCTCGGCAATTGGCAACCTTGCCCCCGGAGGTCACGGCAGTTAGGTTCCCTGGCACTGGCTTGGGGAGTGGTTTCTGTAGGCGTCAGCGTAGCTTTGGCGATTCGGGGAAGTGTGACCTCGTGCAGGTGAGGGAGACTGCCAGTGACGACTTGGTGAGGACGCTTGGTTGGTCGGCAGGTGATCAGCACTATATTCACGAGGTTCTTCAAAATAAAATGTAGCGGTACGAGAAAAGTTTCCAAATCGGGCTTCTCGATGATGGCAGTAGCACGAGATGTGGCCTGGTTCGCCGCAGTGGAAACAAAGAAGTCGACGGTCGGCAGTGCGCCACAAGTCGGTCCGACGTACCGGTGGTCGCCGCACAGGTTTCCACTGCCACCAAGGCAAGGTAACGAGCCGTGGCTGTAAGTACGCTTCTTCTGGGGCAAGCGGATCACAACGGACGGCATCAGCATAGGTTAATGGACGTGGTTCAGGTGATGGCGACGGTGATGGAAAGGCTTGCCGTAGTTCGTGGCGCACGATTTTTGCAACAGAAGCAACTGGAGGCTCGGTAGACGCATACCGAGGGCCCGCAGTTCTTCCCGCAGGATCTGCCTAATCATTTGCCGTAAAGAGCTTTCGGAAATGGCAGCGTTTTGAGCGGTGGCACCAACAGGCGTTTGGTCGGGCAGTCAGTCAAAGGGGCGGCATCGTTGCCGGAGCGCCCGCTCAATGACAGTCATCTTTTTGATAAATTTATCCACTGTTGTTGGCGGATTTCATACAAGATTGGCAAAAAGCGGTTCCTTAACTCCCCGCATCAGGTGACGAACTTTCCTCGCCTCGGGCATGTCAGGGTCAACGCGGCGAAATAGACAGGCCGTATCCTCAGCGAACATGGCGACGCTTTCGTTCGGCTTTTGCACGCAGGCTTCAATCATCTGTTGTGCGAGATCCCGTCGGTCCGCACTCAGGAACGTCTCGAGAAGCTTTTGGCGGGAATTGTCCCAGGTTTGGAAAGTATGCTCCCTGTTCTCATACCATGGGCGAGCGTTATTTTCCATTGCGAAGTAGGCACGGCCAAGTTTCTCTTGCACGCTCCAATGATTCACCACAGTGGTCCGCTCGGAACTGGTCGAGCCAGTCCTCGACATCTTCATACGGTTCTCCACGGAAGACTTCGGGAACACGAGGAGTCTGAAATGTTACCTGGTAAGGATGAGAGGTCTGGGCCGGAGGAAGATTCGCCGACGTTGAAGGGGCCGCCATGTTGGAATGCAGTCAAGAGTTCTGAACTTAGGCCTACTAGGCGCCAGCTGAATCGTTGTACTGGAGTTGTAACAAGATGTTGAGGCTCTGGACTTGGTGTACGGTCCCGAACAACGCTTTCCTGTATCAGGTTGCAGGCCCCAGCACTTTCACCAGTGTCGCGACGTGAAGACAGACGTCCTATTTGAAGACGCTGAGAAAGCAGCAGCGGGTCGATCTTTTTATTTACCGCGTGCCGGAGAGTTCCTCGTCTTTCTCGTTGTAGCGTTCTGCATTAAAGCAAGCAGATGCGCATATGCACCGTCGCTTTCGTCTTTATCGCGGGAGGCACGTGACAATATTCAAAACCACACAAATGAACGCAAGCAGTCTCCACACAATAGGAGTCCTTAACATAGTCCGTCGCTTATGGCACATCACATTCACAACAGAGCACTCAATACAATTGCACATTGCAATTCAATCTCACAACACATGAAATACCGTATAGCCACAGGTACATGAGTACAACACTCTATTACACATATCAAACAATACAAACGTACAAGTGTCTGCCTTTACAACACTGGTACAATCTTGTCGACCGCATCACGTCACCGCAACAAACATTTTGACTCGCTCGACATACACTTGCGACACAGCATAACAACAACACAACACATTGAGGCTCAACACTGCCAAACACATTCCGATTCGACCTCAGCACCTATCCTGTGTACTTCGAGCGGCGCTTGCGCCCTTTCTTGCGGTGTTCACTCGATCACTTCTTATTTTTTCTCATTCTGTTCCGGCGAGCCCTTCCAATCGACGGTATTTGAGGTGGCGTCTCAGCCATCGCTGACACTTTCGACACCGTTAACGGTTCATAACGTTCAACCGATCTTGTCTGGTTATTCACCAGCTTGTTCACATCACGACATTGGGTTTGGCTGGACGACAGCTGTTAGTTCGACGCTGTTAGGACGACAGCTAGTTCGACAGCTGTTAGCGGGATGATCCACTCGGTTACACAGAAAACATCGGGGAACACTCTTCAGTGCACGCTTCTTTTCTTCGGGCGCCGATTTCTTCAAATCTTCGGGACACTCCTTCTTGACCTTGGCCAAATTTGTGCCACCTTGCACTTCCAAAAATTTGTCGGGCAATTCAAGCATGTCTTCAAGTGACTTAGCTCTCCTCTCTTTCAAGTACAGTGACATGCTCGGGTGGCAACTGGTGAGAAATTGCTCTGTAATAAGGAGCTTTCTAAGCTCATCATACTCCTGTGCTGTGCCTGAAAGTTCGATCCATCTGTCAAAATAATGGCTAACTCGGGCGGCGTAATGCGTGGCCGTCTCACCATCAGCTGGTTTTCCTGTCCGAAATTTGGCCCGGAAGCCTTCCACAGTAAATCTAAATCGCTTCAGTAAAGCAGCTTTCATCTTTGCATAGTTGGCTGCATCAGTTGGCGTCAGCCTACTGTACACGATGAGGGCTTCGCCATTCAAGCAAGTACTCAAAGCAGTTGCCCATTGATGTTCAGGCCAATTCTGTCTCCTTGCAATCGTCTCAAATCTGTGCAGGTACGCATAAAGGTCGTCCTTCCTTTTGTCAAACGCTACGAGTAGCTTGCTTGGGTTCAATTGGAAGCCATGATCTTCCCGTTTGCTGCTTTCGACTCTAGCTTGGACGGGAGTCTCGCTTCGCTGTTGCAAACGGAGCCGCTCGAGTTCCATCTCGTGCTGCCGTTGCCATTCCCTTTAAGCCATCTCCGCCTCTCATTCTTCTTTCAGCTGCCACGCCATTGCCTCCCTTTCTTATTTTACCCTCTCAGCTGCCAGCCTTTCTCTCTCCAGCTCCAACTTCAATTGCTGCTCTTTTTCTTCTTTCAACCTCTCAGCTGCCAACCTCTCTCTCTCCAACGCCCCTTTCCTTCAAGATTTTTCCAGGGCTTGCTAGGCGGCTGATGTGAGGAGGTTGGTCGGCAAAACTACGCTTCCGAGGGGGGAGACGGTGCGCCCAAGGAGTCTTTGGATACTTGTTTTCTTCTTTTGCGTTGACCTTGAGGCGCCTCTATGGCGCCCAGCACCGTCACCGCCGCCAGAACTCGGCGGCTCGCTCCCTTTCTGAGTGCTCGTTTGTGACCCTGATTTAGTCGACTCATGAGTCCGCCGTTGCAGTCAGTGCTCTTTAACACCAACATTTTGCGCAATCAGTTCTCTTGGTTTCGCTTGACATAGTATCTTTGAAAACGAGCTGTGTGTGCTTCCAAACCAGTAAGGTCATTTTTCTTGGAAGAGATGACAGCATAAAATATACAAATTAAGAAATTCACTGGAAGAGTTGGTGGGAGAGGTCAAGACGCATCGTACGTAATTCACACCTCAAAATAATAACTATTGAAATGTTGTATGAATGACACTGCTTTGGGATTTCTGTGAGCAGACGTGAGTATCAAAGTGAATCCAGGTAAGGCTGGTAATAATTGTGAAGATGACAAGATAGGACATTAGGTCAGCAAAAGCAAGTGGAACTCACTCAGGCTCATTCAAGAAGTATATTTCGTACTTTGGGCTCACTCGGACTCAGACTCGCCAAAATTTTTGTGAGCCGAACTTGGACTCGCACTCACGAAAATTTTATTCAACCGAACTCACTCAGACTTGGACTCACGAAAATATTACTCATCTGTACTCACTCAGACTGACGGCTCGATCTGAGTCTAAGTGGGTTCGAGTGAGTCAACTCATAAGTGAGTTCGCCGACCCATGCTTCTGGATATGCCCCGATTCCGTGCCAATTCAAGGACCATTACCTCGACATGTTCCTACTCGGAGCAGCTTGAAGACGCCTGCGAGCTTGTCATTGAGACCTGGATATTATCACATTTTCATTTCATAGAAACACTTTCTCATTGACACGCAGCTGGTCTCCCTCGTTTGTTTGCAGAAAAACTTTCGATAGGTATGAGTTTTCATAATGAAAGGGATGCATGACCGTGCGTCATCATTTCTACTTGGCTGGGAAAAAAATTTGAAGCATCTGTGCCGTGGTTCAGTTACTTGATCAACTCATTCTGTAAAAAGTGCTCTTTGGATAATGCCTTGGTACCATGAAATCAGCCTGCAACATAAAGTGCATCAGTACCACTCGAAAAATGGCAAAATTTGAAGTTTGAAGTTATACAAGCTCATGGCAATACTGCATGTTACGTCGTTATGCGTCACTGCTCGACTGCCAGCAGTTCAGTTTTGTTTTCACGCCGCGCACAGCGCACTGCCGCCAGGTCTGTGGATTACCTTGCAAAAAGAATCGTTTTTTTTTTTTTCACTATGCTTTACACTACATTTCAACATGAAAGCACTACTTTGCCAGGTTTGAGAAAGTGTGGGCTTTTCCGGCATTCAAAAACAGAGTGCAGAAAACAACCGACCTCACCCACCGGAAGTGTGTGCACCCTTGTCCGCCGCATCACTTGGGCCTCCACAGAAGTTGGAGGAGATGTTGAGGAAATGGCGTCTTCTTCCCCTCACGTGCAAAGTGTTGTCAACACTACTTTATTCTTTATATCACAATAACGGAACGCCCCTGCAGCATTTCACGAACCTGGCCGAAAGAAATGCTTTTATGTTCCCATCTCATGAAAATATGCTTAGAGGTCCTGTGCAACTATTTTCCTGTAGTTTCTCATTGCAGTATTGGAAAAATATTCGAGCAATTTCAGAAAAATGCGCGATTCCCACTCAAAATTTAAAATTCGAATACGCGTTGCCCCGAATACTTATCATTTGCACAGCTCTAGTTATAACAGTTAACTCTTGGTGCCACAGTGCCTGTGATATGCAAGCTGTAGTTGCAAAGGTGAGTAGGAGGGACACTGGTAATGATCGTCAACCACTTAGCCGTGGAGATGGAGGTGAGGGCACATAGAGGTGCAGTTGGGGAGGAAACCAAAGTTCGTATGTTCGGAACCTCCTCTCTGTTTCCCTTCCTTCTTGTTTTTTCTGTACAACCCGACTATATAACAATAAAATTTTCATGGCACTTGAATATTGTTGTAAACAGGTTCAAGTATAGTGGTCACCACCATACTAGCTAACCGAAGCCACTGCAAAAAGCTAGCACTTCTGAAAATTTTGCTGTAAACTATACAGCTGTTTGCCTGGAAGAGTGTCGCATACCAGTAAACTTTGTTTGGCAACACTCTGTACTTGCCCAGTGGTGATTTGCCAATGAAACTGCAGGTAAGAGGCAGCCAGGAGGGCATCGTTCGAGACCACGAGTTGCTGTCCTTGTCACCGATCACGCAAGCACGACTGGACCGCATTCCTTTCTCTCCGGGTGCCAACTGGAGGGACCTCCCCAATGAAAGGGTGCGCCTCTCTGACGGCACCTACACCAGCATCTTGTAAGGCAGTAGTAGTTCTACGACTGTTTTATGCAGACCCTTCGGTGTGCACAAATGCATTTGGCCTGCAGTAGACTTAACATGTTGTGAATACAACCCTATCACGTTAAAATGCTCTTGTTTATTTATTTTTACAGCGCATATAAGGACAGGAAAAAAGAAGAGATGCAACAATGCAAGCACTGACCTTCAACTAAGAAATATTATGAGAGCGACAAATAATAAACAAGGAACTACAGGCAGCAGGTACACGAATGTTACAAAGCATCTGAGCCAGATACGAAAACTGATCGATTGCCTTATGTGATGATGAGTTTTCGTGTCTGGCTCTAATTGGTAACAATTGTGCATCTGCATTTGGTTTCTGGTTTATATCTATCACTCTAATAAATATTTATTAGTTGATGGTCTCCATTATCCTCTGGGCCCATACTTATATGCACTATAAAAATTAGTATATGCCAACTAGCTGCCATTTCTATAGTTATACAGTTAGATATGTTTTAACATATGCTTCTATATACCATGAACTGACACTCATCATTTCTTTTGGGCAAAGCGACATCTGTCGATTTAATAAAAGAGAGCATGGATGGCTCAGAAAGAAATTCTGAAAACCATTGACTTCACCTGAGTTACTCGTCGACGGTGAGAAGCTAAATTTCAGCTCCAGGAATTTTGAAAACCATTGAACAAGCAGGGTTTTCGGTGCAAATGCATCATATTATATGCTCGCCGCTTATACAGCAACAGTGCCACCATGAAGAAGCAGTGTGACAGTGTACTACATGTAGGTAGATGCTGCAGGAGCTTCTTTGTTCAGCGATGTGCAGCCATGACTGTGTTGGTCTTGAGAGACCTGCACGAGTGGGAAACTGAGTGCTTTCAAGCGTTCGAAATGCACACTGCAAAATCTTCCTGTTGCATTTTTGTATAGTAGTGTGTTGCTATATCACAGATTGCCAAAAACGATATGGCATCAGATAAAAGCACTTGGCAGAGTGTCAACACAGAGTGTCACTTGGTAGTGAATGTCAGCATAGATGTATCCATGTTGACACAGTACTAGCAATAATTATATTTAGACATGTTTCGTATTGGTGTTTGAGAGACTCCTATGAAAGAGGGATCAACCATCATTTTTCTATGTACTTCTTATAGTATATTTTATCATTCTAAATAGAAAAAAAAAGTTTAGTCTTGTAGTGTGCAATTCAATCAAGTAAACTTGATGTGTACACCAAAGTAGACATTGTCAGTCTGACCGAAATTGTGGAATGAACATCAATGACATCAATGTCGGTGTGAAATAGCTCGTAAGTGCATGCTGGCCCTTGTGGCCTTGCAATGAAAAGGTTCCGTCAATTCTCTGGTTTCCAGATTTCCATATCTGAGGATCAGATGCATAAATGAGTCTACTGAACAATTTAGAGTTCGCTTGTGAATTTGGCTACTCCGTATCACCATGACCTCTGTTATGGGCAAGTTTGTGGTTAACGTGTAGATCCACAGCAGGCTTAGTTCATGCATTAGGCTCGGGACACTTGTCTCTCTACTCTTCAAGCTCTTGTGCAGTCTGGGGGGTTCAGCTATGCGCCATACAAATACCTGCTTTTTAGTCAGGCACTGATATGTAAGTTGTTTGTGCACTATGTTTTGGATTTAATGCATTTACTATAAGTATTACTTTGTATTGCGCATTTCATGATTTCTCGCTGTCTCTAGTTTGGAACTTAAGCATGAGAGCTGACGTTCTTTTTTTAGGTTTTCTAAAGTTCACACCCAACAGTGACTCATTGCACTCTACTCAATCCTTAGTTTCATGCATTCCTTAAAATCCCAGCTTTTGATTTGATGGCCTTTATTTGTGCCTTTCTATGCTTTAGGAACCATACTATGTTGTGGCGCTATATGTATGAATGCTGTATGCGAATAATATGGCACCCCCTAGATGGGCTGTTTTGTGTAACCATCCTCTTCCAGCTTGTGGTTGATTGATTGCACCACGGTCACAACTGTAATGTGTGTGGATTTAGTTGCCCCTTTGAGTACCATTTCTGCCAGCAGGTATAGGCGCAACCAATGGCAAGAAAACCCACCCAAATTGGTCATTGTGCCATCCATATGTCGTTACCAGGCCATGTATGTACATACCTATCCTTGGCCTCCATGCCAAGCAAAGTGTTCACTGACATTCATGAACCTTGTGCATACTTCAGAGTTTTCTCTAGTTTATGTCATCGTAGATGAATGAAAAAAGATAATTTTCGGCATCTTATTCAATAGAATTGTAGGTCATGCCATGCTGGACGACTCCAGAATAAGCCTTGCCACTTAGCATTTCTTAAAGTGCACTTGAGTTTGAACACGGGGGCTACTTTGGCACTTTGTCTTCGTCGAAATTCTTGAGCTCAGCTTCGTAACAATAGATGTTGTTGCTGAGATACTGTGGTGGTGTTTGCCTTATGGTGGCGCAGGCCTTTCAAGACATACAAGGGCATCCAGGGTGTGTGCCCATGTGCAGCGGGAGACGAGTGCGAGCCGCCGCCAAATGTGTACAAGCGCACATTAGTTCCATGGACACTGGCACATAAGTCAGGCCAGGGGGCTGCACAGAGATATCTGGACAAAGCCTATGCACGGCTCGACTGGGACGGCTGTGCAGGAACGGTCACCACTCTGCCAAAGCCTGACAAGGTGAGAAAGCAGAAGGTTAATGCTGTTAAGTTGTATCTTGAGCGTCTGCTGTTATTGATCAGCACCGTAACACTTTTTCAGCACGGTCAGAAAATACTGCCGATCGGGAGTTGAGGCTGCTGAAAACACACAAGCCAAACATTGTAATGCAGCATGCAGCCTGGAATTTAGTTATTTTAGAGCTGTGTGAATAGCAATATTTTGGGTGCAAAGTGAGTTCGAATAATGAAGTTTGACTAAAAAAAAAGTGTAAAAGTTGCAGTCATGTCAGAAAATTATTTCTAGTGCAGTCAATGGATGTAAATATTTCATATTTCATACAAATTACAAACTGTAAGAGCTAACTTGCATGTACCCAGAACTGCTTGAACTATTGTTGCAAGATAGGATGTATGTCAAAACAACAAATTGTAGTGCCACCTAAAAAAATCTATAGACCATCTCCCTGAGAGGAACCCTGATGGGATGCAAAGAAGCAGCGATGCGTACGTTGTTGACCCAGTTAAAATGGGCATCAATGCGGGTGCTGGAAGAATGGTTTGAAGCAAAACTTTGTGTAGCGTTTACTCAAGTGAACGTTCGTTTGAAACGCAATGACACGGGAGGCGGGCCGCGTTGAAGACGCTTTCGCTCGGCTTTCTTGGCTCGTGCCTTGTCAGTGTTACCCACGCACTGTCTCTATTCTTGAATGCGATATGTATTCTTGACTCACACCTCACCGGTGTTGCTGGTCTTCCACTGCCAACACTTGCGTTCGGCGTCCCTGGATCGCGCTTCGCCGGTGTTAAGGGGGGACGCGGCCCTTGAAAACCGAAAAATCGCAGAAAAGTCGGTTTTTGAAAAACCACATTTTTGGGTTGTATGTCTCATAAACTACCTATTCTGTAATTATCAGCACCTAATTCAACCGCAAAGTGCAAAAAAAGATACTATTTTCGAGGCCGCCGGGGCGTCCAAAACAGGCGCAAATCCCGAAATCAAACCAAACTTCGCGCGCGCGCCATTCCCGGACCATGCGGTCGTCCCGCGCCATCTTGGTGTTGTTTTGACCGTGAATTCTTTCTCTCTCGTTCGCCGCCTTGCAAAATGGCGTCGGCAGCACAGTTGAGACGCTATTGGCGTTTTCCCGCGATGCGATGCGGAGCGCTGATTGGCTAGAGCAGCGCATTCATATCTCGTGGGAGAAAGCGTGCCCGCCATTGGCTGCTGTGCAGCAGCGGGGGCGGTCGCTCCTCTCGATGGCGCGTCCAGCGCGCTCGCTTCGTTGTTGCTCTCTGCTCCGTCCGCCTCGACAGACGTCTGCTTACGAGCCGCTCTTCGCCTTGTGCTTTCTTTTCGATCATTTTCTCTCGTTTTTTTTTTCTTTTTGCACTAGTTCTGTGCCTTTCGTTTTTGTTGTTGCGAGCGCTGCCGGCAACAGAGCCGAAGTCAGTGCGGAAGTTCGGTGCGCGGAGGTGCGCTATGCGGCTTGTACGATCATCGAAATTCCGCTATTCTGCTGGGGGTGCCGACTGCGTAGACGCTTGCAGCGACGGAACTGTGTTGTCGGCTGTTGCCAGTCGAGAATCCGACACATCGAGTGTGGCTGGAGCCGCAAATGCACCGAGTGTTTCCGAGATCGCCGGGCTCAAGACGTGCTCCGAATCGATGCCATCCAGTGTGACACCGAGTGCTTCTGATATCGCCGGACCCAGCACTTCGTCTGAATCGGTGCCGCCATCGAGCGTGAGTGGACCGTCGCTTCATCTGCGGACGCGTTTTCTAACGAAGGAAGAAATCGATGCGAATGCGAAACGTCGTGACGCTGTTCGCGCTGAACTCGAGTCTACGCCGGCGACGCAGAAGAAATTTCAACTGATGCAGCCGGCTCTTGCACCTGCAGTGACAAGTGAGGGCGAACATTTTTCGCTCGTTCAAATGAACATCTGTAACGTCGTGCTCAGCCGCACAGTGTGCAAAGAATGTTTGAAAGGTGCTATGACTGTCCGAGAGAGCACCAAGCTTGGACTTGCAACAAAACTTGAAGTCGTGTGCGCCTATTGTGGCACCGTCGATAAATTATGGACATCACCCCGCAAAAAGGACACGCAGGCCTTCGATGTAAATGTCCGCGCCATAATGGCTATAAAGCAAATAGGCAAGGGGCAAACAGCTCTTAATGACTTTTGGACTGCCATGAACGCCTCTTACAGAGGTCTTCACCACAAGACGTTTCAAAAGCACTTGAAAGAGACGTTCAGGAAGCCAGAGGCCACCGCTTTGGAGAAGTTTTATGCTGATTCTGCCACAGCAGTGATCAAAACATATAAAGTAATGGACCCCAGCTTCTGCAAGGACATCACTGTAGTGTACGATGGCACATGGCATAAGCGAGGTCACACATCACACATCAAAGTGGGATCGGTAATTGACTTCTTTACAGGTCTCATTTTGGATGCTGTAGTTCTTTCAAACCACTGCCTTGGATGCAAAACAGGGCCCAAACCTGGAGATGCAGCATACGAAAGCTGGTAGAAGCACCAAATTTGCCAGAAAAACACAGACGCAAAATCGGGAAGCATGGAAGTGGAGGCAGGCTTGACTCTCTTTGGGCGGTCTGTATCCAAGCATGGCCTGCGGTACACCACTCTTGTGTCCGACGGAGACAGCCGTACCTTCGCTGCCCTCACAGAAGAGAATGTGTACGGGCTAGTGCCAATTGTAAAAGAAGAATGTCTGAACCATGTTCAGAAAAGGATTGGAAGTGCTCTTCGAAACATTGTGTAGAAAAGTGATAAGCCACTGAGTGGGAAGGGGAAGCTGACTAAAGCCCTCATTGAAAAGCTGACAGGATATTATGGTTGGGCCCTGAGAAACAATTCAACTGACCTAACAGCCATGCAGCGTGCAGTGATGGCAACTTATCACCACGTCACATCGACTGACCAGGACCCTCACCATGAACTTTGCCCAGAGGGGGCTCAATCGTGGTGCCGCCATAGAGCTGCAGAGGCAAAGCGTGAGCCACAGCCAAAACATAAACACAGCCTAACGGACTATGTCGCTGCAGCTATGCTGCCCATCTACGAAAGACTGTCACAAAAGTCGCTTCTTCAGCGCTGCCTGGAAGCGAAGACGCAAAATGCATCAGAATCATTCCACTCCATTCTGTGGTCTCTGATGCCAAAGGAACAACACTCATCCTTGATCGCGGTAGAAACAGCACTGCATGAAGCAGTGCTGCGCTACAATGCCGGCTGCTGCAAAGCAACCCAAGTGATATCGGACTCCATTGGACTTCAACCAGGTCATCTGGCCATCCAGCGAGCTCGTGAAAAAGACACTTTACGCCTAAAAAAGAATTCTAAAAGACACCAAGAGAAGATGGAGGCCAGGCAAAAGAAGAAAAGAGTGCGCCAGGACACTTCTAGCTACTGTGCTGGAGCTTTTTGAAGAAAACGCGTGTTTTGAACTTTCTCGGCCTGTTTTCTCAGAACGGATTTTTTTGCTAGTTGTGGTGTTGAGGAAAGCAAGAACTCGAAAACCGTTCATCAGATTTGTGTGCCGTTTTTTTTATTCTGTTCCTGAATGACCTTGCAAGGGCGTAACAAGCTCCTTTTTTTGAAAATTGGTGCTGTTAATTTATAATAAACAATTAATTTTTGATGAATCTGGTCATTACTGGTTACATCAAATTCAAAGTTGCGTGAAAATTTTGGGGGGGGGGGGTGAAATTAAAAAAAAAACGGCTTTGTAGCACCCTGGGATAGCTATCAAGGAATGACCACAATGAATTTCAGCTTTCTACTATGTCCTGGGATTTCTCACGACTCTTCCTCAGGCACCCATGTGAAGCACCCAGTTAAACCTCAATAACTCTGGAACTAAGAAACACAGCTTCGTGAAACTTAGCAGTTGTGCTAGTTTTATTGTAGTGAACAACCCCTGAAAGTTTCATCCAGATATCTTAAAAAATAAAAAAGTTCTGTCTCCAGGGTAGCCTCCCCCCTTAACATCACCATTAGTGAATGCGAACGGCCTCGCTAATCCTCGCAACACCGGCAACAGTTGGGAAAGGTACGTGCACACTAGCAGGAAGCATGCCGGGACGGCGTCCCGCCCGTCGGCGCAATCGCCCGCCAAGCAGCGGCGTGCTGTCCTCATTGTGGGCGCCGCGAGATTCTGTCGGCTTTGTCTCACTCGTTATTATAATATTTCAGTGAGTACCCTCTGTATAATCTTGCCCTTTCACAATGTATGTGCCCTTCCTGCAATAATCCCTATTAGGATTGGCAGTATATGTAAATAAATAAACATAAATAAATAAATTCTCGAGGCACGTGCAGCATGTGCACCCACCGGCTCGCGGTTTCTTCTAGCTGACAGATGGAGAGAGGTGGCACGGGTGAGGTGATGCCCACGTAAGGAGTGGGCTCGAGCGTTGCGAGCGAGCGGTGGAGAGGGCAGTGGTGAAATAGCTGCGCCAATTGCGCCAAACTTCACTAAGACGGGAAACCTGCTTCATTTTGCTACTTTTTCTCCTTTCTGCGCCAAAACTGCACCTATTTACAAAATACTATAGAAAAAACGGGCGCAGCGCGTCGCTGGTGACAACGCGCAGTTAGGGGTGGCCTGTGAGCTTCTAATGTTGCCCCGTGAGAGGAAAATCAGTGTCCAGCCGGGGGAAGGGTAGATACGGCCGGACGCTGGTTTATTTATTCTAAATACTGTTGGCCATTGTGGCCGTAACAGGGTGGGTACAGTAAACATAAAACAAAAACAAGTACAATGTATTGTATAGAAGACAGAGTTTTTTTTAATACATAAAGGAAAAATATTTAAACGCTGTTAATAAAAACTTACATATATATATTGCGATGGTGGTATAGTATGCAATATGAAGTAACTACACCATGTATTTTCGAACAACATGGCAATATATGTACAATGCTATAGCAACACTCAATGTTCACGACATATTTTTTTAATGCACTGTTCAAAGTTTTCTATGTTCTTCGCATTCAGTACCGGTACTGGCAACTGATTCCACTCTTTTATCGTTCGTGGGAAAAAGGAATACGCGTACACATCAAGATTGCACTTAGGAACCAAATACACCAATTGATTGCATGATTTGACACTGCTGGAAAATTGATTGCATAATTTGACATTGCTGGAAGGCCTGAGAACGAGATAGAGTTTAGTTTCAATATTAAGGTGTCCTTTTGATAACAAAAAAGTAGTTTAAGTCGACCGACTTTCCGGCGATGAGCCAGCGTAGGCAATTCAAGCAACCGAAGCATTTCAGAAACGGAGACACTTTGTAAATAACGTGGTAAAATTAGCCTTGCGGCTTTTCTCTGTATTTTTTCAATTCAATTTATTAAACTCGACTGGAAGGGGTCCCGCACAGCACTGGCGTATTCTTGCGTTGGCCTTACGAAACTTATAGGATGGTGTTGCTAGCTTTAGTTTGCGACGAAGGAACCATAACTTCTTTTCTGCAGCTGCACATAAGTCATTTGAAATGATTAAGCCTAGGTATTTTATCGAGTAAGCTTCGTTTAGAGTTGTGGAATTCATCTCATATTGACATTTAGTTGCATGTTTTTTTCTGTTTGTTACTCTGAGCATAACTGATTTGGATTCATTGATTTTCATTTGCTATTTAGTGGCCCATCTTTCTACGACTCTAAGGGCTTGCTTAAGTGATGTCTGATCATTCTGGTTGATTTCACGGTATATTAGGCAATCATCTGCGAAGAACCTGACGGTTATGTCGTCACTTATGTCATTAGCAATATCATTTATGTAAATAAAATAAAGCATTGGGAGGCACAGACAATTGTTCCCAAGGCTGGTATAAACTATTGTGGCCCCCGAAAGTGCACCTTGGACGGAACAGCTTTCCGCGAGCCGATGTCCGCGGCTCCGTGCCAATCGTGTTTGGCAGGTGGATAGAGGACAGCAGCGTGAAACAGCTGAAATCTAGAAGGGCAGTGAACTAGCAAACCAGTTTAAAACTTCTTTGTAGCTCATTTTCGAAGGTCAACTCAGACTTAGCGCAAATATCAAGGTGAGATGTGGTTTCGTACCGCGAAAAACTGCAAAAGGTAGATTTTCTAAAAAATCAAGTTTGCAGTTTCTGGAATGCTTTTTTTGATCTGATTCCAAAATATCTACCCTGAAAACCATGCAGAAGTGCTCCTGAAAATTCGTTTCACCCTTCTAGGTAGTGAAAATATTTCTGGAAATCGCAAAAAAAAACACAGCGATTTTTCAAAAAATTATAGCTTCGCGATGGCGCGGCCAGGAGCCGGCTTTTTGGGCTCATTGGAAAAAGTATTTCTCCGTTTTCAAACTTCTCACCTCAGCTGGCTTCTCCCTTTAAAAACAAGTGCACAAAAAGCAAACGTTTGAAGGTCGTTTCGAGGCCCCTGATTGGCTGTGGTCGCCGCGGTGCCCCAGCTCATCTCGCCTTTGGCCCGATGCTCACTGCCGGAGATTGTCGTCTGCTGCTTGGGCTATGCAAGGACATGATCGCTACTTCGTCACATGTCCACGGCTCGACGATTACTCAGGATATAATTGCACGGTCTACAAGCGCTGCCCGTCACTAGAGTCGTCTTTAGACCTAACTCTGCTGATGGCTAAACGAACTTTGCGAGCGAGAACGACGTGCTAGCGCACTCGTGGAAATGTGCTTCTTTGCAGGCAACAAAGCACATCACTCGCTAGCTCCTCAAAACTGCGGACGGGCATTTGACGCATCCGCAGAGAACAAACACCACAGTCAAGCTCGGGAACCCCCCCTCCACTGCCAAGATTGCTCGGAACAGCGGCTAGCAGTTTCGCACGCCAGCACTCAAAAATGTGATAACAAGCACAGTGCGCGCCGATTTTTGGGTCATCGTAGCTACTCATTTTGTCCATCGTCACGGAACGTCGCTGCCAAGTGCATCACGCACTGGCTGCACTGTCCATGCGGCCACGCACTTCACGGTCATATGGAGTGCTGTCAATAAGCTTTTGTGACGTGATTTAGAGGTGCTTGGAGCCGTGCTTGGTATTGCCCCGAGTGTCTATGAATGTTCTGACACAATGAAAGCCTTGTAAATTAGCGTTTCCGTGACCCTAAAAACTTAAACTTTTCGGGCGACCGCCATGCTCACACCACGTACTGGATTGAGACGACATCTGTAGTGCCAGTCCTTGCTTGTTGAAGGAAAAACACGGCTCTCTGCAGCCCTTGACAAGATGTCAGGCAAGAAGACAACAACATTTTTGCAAACAAAAAAAAATGAAACAGTGTTGTTAGTTTTCGATGAAACATTTCATTGTGATTTATTTTGTCTTCAATGATAACTGCTCTCCTACATTATTTCAGTGGCCAGAATGCAGCACCAATTTGTAGTTGGTTGCAACCCATTTTAAAAAATGCACTGGAAGGTTTAAAATTAGTTTGGGAGAATATTCTGTGATGTTGTACAAACATATCTAAACATCCATTTTTCGCACAGAGCTTCTTAATTGAAAAGCGTTCCTCCTTAGTTCATTGCTGTGCTTCACATGGTCAGTGTTCCACTTGGACGTGAGTCTTAAGCTGCTCCAAAATGCATTTTCGGTTGCTTCAAAAGTTGTCTTTCCCACTCCAAAACACATTTTTGGCTGCTACAAAATCATCTTTTCCTGCTCCAAAATGCACTTTTTGCTGCTCCAATACAGTTAGTCAATCGCATCACTAAGAGGGTGAAGCGATCGAGTGTTGTGAGCGGTGGAGAGGATGAAACGAGAGAGGTGACACGCAGCGAGCGGGAACAGGCTAGGAAGAAAGTGACGTCAATGTGCGCGCACTGCGAGAGAAGGCATGACCTACCTGGCACCACCCAACACCTGCGGCCAGGAGAGCGCGGTGCGGACTGAGGGACAGTGTTACACAGGCTAGTCAAAGAGCTGCTTTGCATCTAAAAATGAAACCACTACAATGTCTACATCCTCTTATAGTTCTGGTATATCCCCTGCTGTAGTCATTGTAGTGCCTTCTCCTTTCTGCTGCGAAGTGTGTAATTTACTGCCAATGCTGTTCTCCAGCGTAAGGTGTTATGAGCTCACAACTACAGCCAATTTTTGGTGCCACTGCCAATGTCCGTCCATCACAACTATCGCACACAATGAGAATGAAACCAGTATGCAAGCTGGAATAGAACCCAGGCATTTTACCTGTTAGACAAGTATTCTATCGCCTGGCTATGCAAGAGCTTGAAAGTTCTTCAGAAAAAGACCCTGTCAGGCGACGTTTCAGTCAAAGAGTCACTTAACAGATATAATACTGTATTTACTCGATTCTACCGCGCCCTCGATTGTAACGCCCACCCGGTTTCCACGACAAAAAAAAAAAAAAAACTTGGATCGCAACGCGCACCTATTTTTCTCGTTGGCCTGCACGATCACACCACTCGTGAAAACGACATCTTTCGGGAGCGTCTTCTGTTTAAATATGAGGTACGGGGGAAGCTTGTGCCTATTTGACGTGCAACGGAGCATTGCCGTCACTCTAGTTTTACCGTGGCCTGATGTCAGCACGCGAACTTGCTTCGCCCCCTTTTTCTCGGCGGTTGTGGTGACAGGCATGTCGAAGTAAAGAGGCGTCTGATCGGCATTCCCGATTTGCCCAAGCAGGTAGCCGTTGTTGTGCCGCAAGTTTAGGACGAACCTCTGAGAACTGTGAAGTTTTTCTTTGTACTCCTCCGGCAACTTTTCGCATATGCCCGTTCGCATTCGGAGGGCAAAGCCTTTCTTCTTCATAAAGTTAGTTAGCCAGCACTTGCTCGCTTAAACTGGCTCCGCATTAGCCCTTTTTCTAAGGCTAAATGCATAGCCTGCACTTGGAGCAGTTCTGTCATCACGGACCGCTGTGCCGCTTACTGTTCAATCACATACTCACCGAGCAGCTCTTCAATTTGCGGAAACCGACCCTGCTGTGGTCCACTGAAGCCCTTGCGTGAATGTTTGCTGTCGACAATCTTCTGCTTTTGTTTCCGCCAGTCCCGCACGCACGTTTTGAGAACTCCGAACGACCGCGATGCGGCCCGATTTCCGTCCGTTTCGGCACACGCGTTGACTTTTCTTTTAAAAGCGGCATCGGGGTGCACTCGTCTAGTTTTTAAAGTCAGCCCTTCCATGCCGTCGATGCTAATGCACTACAATATGACGAACTCCTCAGCACTTGTGCGAAGTGCCGCTCATGGGAAACACGTAGGCAGAAATGGCCGACGCGCAATGCTGACGCACTTAAGGGGCGGCCATTTTGGAAATGCCGATGGCAATAAAATGATCATATTCATTTTCTTTTTTTTCGTACTGGATCCTAACGTGCATGCTATTTATGAGCTCACTTAACCGGAAAAAAGGTGCGCATTAGATTTGAGTAATTACAGTATTGTGTGGTAAAGCATAGTATTGCATCAGGCATTGCACCATGTTAATTGCGTAACAAGTGGGTGGTTGAAAGCTTGCCAACCTGTTACAAAAGGACCGAGCTAAAGTTTGTCATCATCATCGTGAAAGGCAGTATCAGAAGTGCACAGCTGCACAGGTGCGCACATTACCTTACACACTTAAAGCACACATACTTCGCTCCATTTCAAGATCTTGAATTGTAGCATAGAAGGTGCTTCACAACTTTACTTGCGATAGGCACCCTAAACGACTTCGCTACGGGCTCTGAAAAGGCCGCTCCTTAACATGCACCGTGTCTATCCTGCATGTTTCGTGGAGGCCCAGCATTTAGTTTTTATTTTATCGTGGGAGAGGGGGCCTACGGCGAGTTACTTGCACCATATTAAATTTGCTTTATTTTGGTTTGACAAAAATGTGTACACTCAACTTCGGGACTTTGCGTACATTGAACGGTTCAGTGAATGGGACTGACACATTCACTGTATTCTATGTGCCATTCAGTTGGACACTGTCAATATTGGGACCATCTCTGCCACCACGATTAACTTGGAATGAATGTTAGCTAACATCAAGATAAAAGTAACCGAAGTTCGCACTGATACCGATAAAGGACTGTTGCCAGCTGGGACCTTCAGTCAAGATCCAAATAACCAGAGTCAAATCAATGGAAGTCGGTGATAGCAATAGACAGGAACGGATCAGCATTAAAGGGTTAGATTATTGAAAGAAGTAGACCACTACGTAGATATGCATTATGCTTTTCTTTTTCTGTATTTTCATCAGGCTTGTGCGAATAGTGAAGTTTCGATTAGAAAAGAATAGTGATTGTGTTTGAATGATTTCGAATTCGAGTAGTATATATCACATATAAAAGAATTGGCATATTTATCATGACCTAACTTACCTGCACAATATTTTTTAATTAAAATAGGGCTTCTATGCAAATTTTATTTTTATTTTTTTCAAAGGAAGTCGAAAGAACTTTAAGTGGTAGCTGGTTTTGACTTCCAGCAGGATGCGAGTCATGACCCTTAAAACATGTATCATTTAAAATTTTATTATACTTTGAGCATATAAGCCATCATAACAAGCTTTCGAGCTTAATAAAATGAATTGATTTGAGGGTAATATTTTCATTCAAAGGGGTCGTCCGACTTTCAAGTAGCCTTGGAATGGATTCACCAATGAAGCTTATTGCTTCATGGATTCACTGTCTAGTACATGCAGAGTTGCAAAGTTTTCTCGTATGCTGCAAGTGCATTCTCTCTTCTCATCACGACGAAAGCGCTGGAAGCTAAGCAGAGAGGAATGACTGGGGGAAAGAAAATACATCACACGTGCTTTCTGAGCTTGTGGAGTCATTTGTCGAGAGATGAGAGCATTTCTTAGCTGACTCTGAGAATTTATGGTGAATTGCACGCTGCGTGCTGCACTGTTATTTTTGGCCTGCGTGTGCTCGATAGCCTCAACAACTGATCGGCAGCGTTTTTTGACAATGCTCAAAAAATGTTGCAGAGCCCCTTTATATGTTTAGGTAAGCTTTGCTTCAGAACAATTTTTTTTTTGGATAGGTGCTTTCATCGTTCAGCACCCCTACAGTGCAGCAAAACCACCTTTACAGGCAGTAAATTCGGAATAATATGAATTTATTCATTCTTTGTGAATACTTTGAAATTTTCACTAATTAAAATATAACCAAAGCAGTTTTGAATACTCTAATATTCATTCGAATATTGAGCGCATTCGAATATTCGCACAAGTCTAATTTTCACAGTTACTTGCTGGCAATAAATGATCCTTATCTCATCCCTACAGCAACACAGATACATTGAGGGTTTCTAGTTATAATATGTCAATAGTGTTTAGTGTTTGGTCCGTCCTAGCTCATACATGAAAAATAAAATGTCACAGAGTTTCGCTCGAAATGCTGCACAGGAAAAAGTGGAGAGGATGAAACGAGAGAGGTGACACGCAGCGAGCGGGAACAGGCTAGGGAGAAAGTGACGTCAATGTCAGGGATCCACTGCACTTGCAGTGGATCCCTAAGCATATTCATACATGACAAGAACACAAGGGTGTTTATTGAGGCTGTCGTCACTATAAACGGGTGCTGCAAGGAGTGCTGCTGAGTCGTGCTATCGAAAATGGAACAATGCAGGCAGCTGGAACGTGTTCACTCCACAACACTTCACACTTGTTTCTGATGTCAGTGCACTTATGCAGTGTGCTGTGCACTTTTGCTGCCTCTTTTGAGTTGGGACTTTCTCTTCTGTTGTGGGTATTCCCCTTGCCCACATTTTGGCTGCATTTGGTTGCTGTGGCAAGAGTTTGTGCTGGTGTCATGTTCTATGGGCGAGGGCATGAACTTTCCAGGCACGGCTTTGCAAATGTGAACTGGAGGCAAGTTTTTGCCATTCAAACCAAGACAGGCGTTCGCCTCGATAAACATTGTATCTATTTCAGGTGGCAGTTTAACAAGAAGAGGGCCCAACATTGTTTTGACCGTGAATAAGCAGTGGTTTAAATTGTGATGCATTGTCTTTTCAGTCGGCATTGCTACACCCATCGCTGTGCAGGCTGCTGACGGTTCGAGAGTATGCTCGTGTTCAGGGCTTCCCCGACAATTTCGTCTTTGTGGGATCGGCGAACGACAAGTGCATGCAGGTAACTCATTCAAGCTGCAGCGTGTGTTTGAAGTGAGGAGTGCATTTGACATGAGCATTTCAAACATAAAACGTGATCTTGGAGAACATAACCATAGTACGCTTAGAATAATACAATTTGCATCCCCTCTACCTTCCTTAGATTCTTTATCTGCTGGCTTTTATTAATGATTTGCAAAAAAAAAGCTAGCTCTAAGAGGTGCTCTCATCTTCTAGGACTAACAGTAGACAGTGAAAATGATTGGTCTACCTTGTTGCGAAGGTAAACAAAAGTGAAGTCCAGCATCAGCTTGTCTTGAGGGTTGCAACAACATGGATGAGCGAGGCCCTTTTGGGGTTTTATTTCGCCACTATAGTGCAATGAAGGCCCGCTAAACTTGTTTTTTATCCTCATCAGCACAGTTTCGCCAGTGTAGCAGAAGTAGATTTCCATCTTTATTGGCACTGCTATTACCTTGTTTATCACCGATGCTCACGTGGTATCCTTGACTGCCTTGATATTAGAGAGCTTGCTGCTCTACTTTTCGCTCCAAGAAGAGAACATAAACGTGTGTTTTGTGTGCAGATGGCAATAAGGCACTCTGCATAGGTGTTTTAAGGAACAAGACATTCAAAAATACTACTAAACCTGTTTGCTGTTCTGAGTAATGCTGACGACACCAAGAAACCATTGCCTTTTTTTTTACGATTCCTTGCCAACTTTGCACATCTCATACACTCTAAAACTGCGGTACAATAATTTGAACTCGTGAAAAAAGTTTTCCTCGAAAAAATTCAACGCTCAGAGGGGTAACATTCACTATGCCTTTCCTGGCTTTATTATCTGCTAGTTTTCATTAAGTGTGCTTCAAATAAAGATGTTACGAGCACTGATAAATAACCTTCTTTCGTTACCAGATTACATAACTCACAATGCATGTCAAAAATTCATGCGGTGTTGAGCACCCTCTTCTTCAAACCGCACCAATTGTAGGCATTTGCCTAAATTTGTGCTCACCTTTCAGCATAAGTAATGAAGGTTGCGGAGTGCATTAACAAAACATACATAGCATAATGTTGTCACCTGTGTAGTGCATAAAATGCAAACATTACACCAGGTTAAACATGGCTCAGGATTATAGTATATTGAGCTGTGTGCATGACATTTAGTCATATTTGACACTCAGTCAAGTGCATCACGTATATATTTCAGTGTACTATCGGTTGGATCTGTACGATACCTTAAAGTAAGGCTTTCAAATTACTAGCATTTTTACTCAAATTCTTGTGTTAAATGGGTACTGACACAAAAATTTCACCCTCGCATTTTCTTGCTGTATTGTGTTTCTGGGGTCTTGTTAGTCATAACACGACACAAGGTTTTTTGCAGTACATGAGAAATAATTATTTACAGGCTTATTATTACCGACAAGTGTCGGTTTCGGTTTCAAAACCGACAAGCCATCAGGTGCAACTATCATCACCTAGCGGGTGCAAAGCTCGACCGTGTCAGCACACAGAACTGTGACGCACTTCCGCACGGTTCACATAAAGAAGTTTTTTCGAACAGAAAACATGACAGCGATGTCATCAAACACAAAACTTTCAACTCGTGCACTGTGGCTGCCGAGTGATAGTCTGCCGGAACAAACAAGACCAAAGGAAAATGGTGGCTATGACGTCTTCATAACTCTCTGCAGCGTGGTCACTTGAGAGAAGTAGGGGGTGATATGCCCGGGGAAGGGTTGAGGCTGCCACCCAGGATCCGGCGAAGGACGACTCTAGCGACGCGTCTCACGAACAAGTAGAAGATGCGTTTAATTTACATATTTGCAAGAGAAGTACATTGCAACGAGAGCGTACAGACGCGCCTTTCCATCACAAGGGCACAGAGCGCACTCAAGACGAGCGGGCCTGCGAAGTCCAGAGAGAGAGAGAGCTCCGACCGCACAAGCGTCGTGCTTTTTATACCCCTCGTCCGTGCACGTGCATCTTCTCAGACGCAGGCTGTGTGTCCCAGCGACGCCGATGTGCGTTTCCTGCGGCGCACACAGACGCCTCCAGCGTTCCTGCAGGACGGGGACAGCGTTTGACCGTTACGCTGATGAGCGTCCCTTGCAAGCCACCTCCTTGCTGTGCCGGTCATAACAGCCCGTCCGCCGCCCGAAGAGGTCACGGAAGGGCTGCAAGAGGTCCCTCATGCTCACTCGTGCGCCTGCCTGAATCTCTGCATTTTCTGTTCCCAGATCACTAGCGCCTTTTGCCTCTGCAATCTTAAGCTGAAGCCGCAAGCGCTCAAGCTCCCTTTCTTGGCTTTCCGCTTCTTCTTTGCGCCTGACGGTTTCTCTTTCAAACATAAGGTGCTCTCGCTCTTCGACTTCTTGTGCCCTTTTCATCCTCTCCTGAATTAGCTCCCAGCACTCGGCGAGCTCCTCCGCATCCGCGCCAGAATCCTTAACCGCCTGTATTAAAAGTGGCTTTCTATGTATAGTCGCCACCTCAATCCCCAGCTCCTGGCACAACAGCACTAAATCCGGTTTCCTCAATTTGTTTAAGTCCATGGTCACGCCGTGCAGACTTCCGTTGCTCAAACTGCCGTGAAGGTACCTCTAATAAACCCAATCCTTCACAAAGCAGCAACTAATCTACCCTTTCGGATAAACATCACCATCTATCCAAAACACCTGGCAGAATCTTTACGGAAAGTGAGCACTCACCAGCATCGGTACCAGGAAAGAACACAAACCGATCCCGCCGCTGCCAACCAGTTGATATGCCCGGGGAGGGGTTGAGGCTGCCACCCAGGATTCGGCGAAGGACGACTCTTGCGACGCGTCTCACGAACAAGTAGAAGATTCGTTTAATTTACATATGTGCAAGAGAAGTACGTTGCAACGAGAGCGTACAGACGCGCCTTTCCATTACAAGGGCCCAGAGCGCACTCGAGACAAGCGGGCCAGCGAAGTCCAGAGAGAGAGCTCAGACCGCACACGCGACGGGCTTTTTATACCCCTCGTCCGTGCACGTGCTTCTTCTCAGACGCAGGCTGTGTGTCCCAGCGACGCCGATGTGCGTTTCCTGCGGCGCACACAGACGCCTCCCGCGTTCCTGCAGGACGTGGACAGCGTTTGACCGTTACGCCGATGAGCGTCCCTTGCAAGCCACCTCCTTGCTGTGCCGGTCATAACAGGGGTCCCCGAGGGTCACCTTTGAGGACGTCAGTAGCGCGATGGAGTCGATTGCTCTCACAAACTTCAAAATTAATTTAAAGTATTTTTCAAGCTGTAATCTCTCTTGATATCTTGCAGATGATATATGCATATTCATAGGCATCAATCTTGCAGGCTATCTTGGCCACGAAATTTTGTGTCACTATCCCTCTAAGATTGATGTAGTCGTTTTATTTTCGGCTGCAGGTTGTCAACAATTATTTGGGCGCACGTTAAAGAACCCCAGGTGGTCGAAATTTCCGGAGCCCTCCACTACGGTATCTCTCATAATCAAATGGTGGTTTTTGGACGTTAAACCCCACAAATCAATCAATCAGGTTGTCAACAATTTAGAAACCCTAATGCTATTGATGTTTGTTTCACTCGAAAGTGCGCAGCTCCTTCATGTGCATTTTTACACAAACATGCTCTTTGTTCTATGCAGGTTGGAAACGCTGTGCCTCCTCCTCTTGCTGCAGCGATCGGGCAGGAGATAATTAGGTCGCTGTCATTTTCCTGATTGTAAACTAGACTTAAATGGGTCAGAATGTCAAACCTTTGTATATAGTAAGAAGCAGAATGCGTGTTCTTTTTTTATTTTATGCTACCATTATTTACTCATGGACTGTTATACATTGCTAGCCAAGCTTGCACATATAACCGAAATGTTTTCGTGAAAAATTAACTGCATTGTATGTGAGTTAATAGTGTATAAAGTACGATGTGAAAGCCATGTGGTGCTAAAATTGACACTAATCAGATTTTTTCACTCATAAAACTTTACTTGTTTTCTGAGATACCGTTTTTTTAATTAGCTACTTTTTTTAAATAAATATGTTTTTCTATTGCAGTTAAATTCTAATTTTTAAAAATTAACAGTTAAAAAAAATTAACCTCTAATGAGGCCCTGCAGCACTTTTTGAGCATGGTCAAAAAACTCTGCGATCTGTAGTTGAGGCTTCCGAGAACAAACACCCTAGCCAAATGTTATAGTGCAACACACGATCTGGAATTCACAACAAATTCTCGAAATCAGCTAAAGGTTGCTTTCTCTTGTCTCGACAAAGGAAGCTAGAAAATTACTTGTCACAGCCATTGCATCAGCCATTACCTGATTTTAGCATGGCATGCTCAGTCGTTAGTGGGGCTGCAGTGGAAGGCTGCGATTTGTCCACGCATGCATGGACGATTGCACAAAAAAGCTGCTTATTTGAAGAAGAAAAAAATAAACGAGAAAAAGTGCTCAATGTCACGAACCTCACTTGGTGTATTTATTTCCTCGTGCCGTCCCTCTTTTCTTAGCTTTCAGCACTTTCGGCGGGACAAGAGAAGAGATAAACAATGGCAGTCTGCAAAACATTTTTGTTATTCTGCTCCTACTGGACGGATTCGAAAACTTTTTGCGATGGTGTATTCGCGAGGTAATAAGCTCCTTTAGTGAATTAATTTAATGGCTACTTGATAATGGATTGCAGGGCCATAGACAGGCTATTTATGCCTGCAATTAAATGGGTATTTCAAAGCCACAACTTCAAGCGGAACTGGCCGATACTCGTAGGGCAGCGCTATTGATAGTACATGTATGTATAGTAAGTGCCAAAGAAAGTGGGCATTTGATAGGGCACACCTTAACTCAGTTAGTAGAGTACTGAATATGTAATGCAAAACTTTCTAGTACAGCTCCTACATGTGGGGATCTTTCTTTTTTAAAGACCATGGTCTTTCTTGGGGACCTTCGACACGAAAATTTTGGTCTGTCTGTACATTTGTCTGTTTTTCTGCGGTAACGATACTTTAAACAGCATGAAACGACACCTCTAACGGCCAGCCACATCTGCAGCGCCCACCAATATTGCTCAAGTTTCAGCGTTCATACTTGTGCGATTGTAAATTAAAAAGCAATTATTGCGCATATCTGAGGCACTATAACAACACGTCAAGGTTTTGTATGTGTGTCTTTATATTAGAGAAGACACATACAAGTTATTCTAAGGACTGTAGTATTTATCACGCTGCGCTGACAGTGCAACACAATGCTCAAAAAAGCAAGTGTTTCCAACGCTTTGTTAAGACAGCACGGTGGTGGCACCTGCTCGTCGCTTTGAGTTCTACACCTTATCGCCTCCGAGACAGGTGCGCATCTTCCTCCACGGGTGCGCACGCCTTCCTTTGTTTTCAAAGATAACTGCCAGATGGCGCTCGTGTCTAACATGCCTCATCATTGAGGGCAGGGAAGCTAGCAGCAAAATAAAATTTGAGAGGCAATTGAGAGAAGTGGGGGAGGAGCATTGGGCTAGGAAGGTTTTCAGCTATTTGTACATGAGGAATGTCTATACAAAATGGAGGAAGCGAACCAGAAAATTGACGGGTAAATACTTGGAAAACAGCAGGGGGCCAAACCAAAAAGAACTCTAGGTTAAGAAGGTGAAGGAAACGGAGCCCGACATGTGGAGAATAGGCACGATCAAGAAGTCAGCACTAGATATCTATCAAACTTTCAAGCAGAAAATAGCCAAGGAAAGAATCTCTGATAATTCTCGGGGTAGTTCTTTGCTCTTTGAGGCCAGGACAGGAGTATTGCAAACCAAGACCTATCGGGCCAACTACGAAGGGGTATACACGGTATGCAGTGGGTGTGGAGAGGGGGAGGAAACTGCTGAACACTTGATAATGTTCTGTAAAGGGCTTCATCCTATATTTCAGATGATGGCACAGAGTTTTTCAAAGCACTGTAATTTAGGGACGAGGAGAGCAAAATAGGCTTTAATTGATTGATATGTGGGGTTTCACGTCCCAAAACCACTATATGATTATGAGAGACGCCGTAGTGGAGGGCTCCGGAAATTTAGACCACCTGGGGTTCTTTAATGTGCACCCAAATCTGAGCACACGGGCCTACAACATTTCCGCCTCCATCGGAAATGCAGCCGCCGCAGCCGGGATTCGAACCCGCGCCCTGCGGGTCAGCAGCCGAGTACCTTAGCCACTAGACCACCGCGGCGGGGCAAAATAGGCTTTAAGCGGCTAGAAATAACTAGAAGAGGGTTATCTGATTGGTGGCTAAAATCAAGGTACGAGTGAAAAGGAAATCCTTTACTGGGAAGTGCCAGTGCTTAACTTCACATTTTAAAGGGAAAAAAAACATAAATCTAGTTTTTGTTCAATAAGTATTATGCCTAGGTAGTGGTAGCCGCCGCTTGATTTAAAGGGTACAGCCATATCGATCCATCCATCCATCTTCGATGTGCTCGTTTGCCTTCACTGCACGGTTCGAGACCCTCTAACGCAGCACCTCTAGAATACAATTCACCGATTTTCTCACGCAGAACATCAAATGTTTGTTCACTCTCTCCACACACAAGATTATCGATATTCTTTGGACGACATTCGCAGTGAAACATGCAGATACGGGGGCCAATTTTTTTTTCCGGATTTACTCTGTCACGGATACAAACAGTATTATAATTTCTATCATCATAAGTAAATGATATTGCATGTGAAACAGGTACCTTCACTCGGTAAGGCCCAACGTATTGCGATAAAAGTTTCTCGCACAGGCCGACACGATGAGATGGCAGCCACAGTAGCACGAGAGAGCCCGGAGAAAAATCGACATCCCTATGTCGGCTGTCGCAGAGCGACTTCTGTGCTCGCTGGGACTATGAGAACCTGGTGCAGACTACTGTACGTGCGATCAGAGCACGGGAGATGGCATCTTGTGCGTACGAAGTGGTGGACAGAAGGTCATGTGCAAGCAGAGTATTGAAAGGTAGTAAAGGATCATGGCCAAAGAGAAGATAAAATGGTGAGTAGCCGGCAGTTTCATGACGGAACGAGTTGTAGGTGAAGGTTACGAACGGAAGGGCAGTATCCCGATCGATGTGGTCGTCAGAAACATACATAGCAAGCATGTCCGTCAGTGTGCGGTTGAGGCGCTCAGTAAGTCCGTTGGTCTCAGGATGGTAAGAAGTCGTAAAGTTGTGCCGCGCGTAGCACAGGATCTAAGGATGTCGTCAACCGCACGAGACCGGAAGCAGCGGCCACGGTTCGTGAGTAGGTGAGAAGGAGCGCCATGCTGAAGGATGATGTCATAGAGTAGGAAATCTGCGACGTCCGTTGCGCAGCTGGTCGGTAGGGCTCGAGTAATTGCATACTGAGTGGTATAATCCGTAGCTACTGCTATCCATTTGTTTCCCGTTGCCGATGTTGGGAAGGGACATAACAAATCCAAACCCACACGATGAAACGACTCGGTGGGGACTTCAATAGGTTGAAGGTGACCGGCAGGGAGAGACGTAGGCTTCTTCAGACGCTGGCACAGGTCACACACTGCAACATAGGCACTGCGCCGTGCTCCCGACCGGGTTGCAGAAATTAGGTGCCGTTTCTCATCTTCTAACCACTACCACCACACTGCTACGTAGCGGCGAACGGAACGATAAAGGACCTTCCAGAAGACCCGTCGACGGACGCGATCATAGGTTCTGGAGACACCTAAATGTCCGGCAGTTGGGGCGTTGTGAAGTTCTTGCAAGATGTCCTTGCGCAGATGACGTGGGACGACGAGCAAAAGTTCCGCGCCATCGGGCTGTAAGTTGTGGCGGTACAAAACGTTGTCTTGAAGAAAAAATAGGCTCAGTGAAGGGTCTTTATGGACGGATTGAAGACGGTCAATCATAGATAGCAGCGATGGATGTCGGCGTTGTTCATCGGCTATTTGCAGAAAATCTGTAATGGCTAGGATGTTGGCATCAGCTTCTAACTCAGAGGAGTCAGGTGGATCAACAGGGTGTCGAAATAAGCAGTCGGCATCGCTGTGAAGCTTGCCAGACTTCTACACTACAGAGAACGTGTACTCCCAAAATCGCAATGCCCATCGCCCGCGTCTTCCTGTGGGATCCTTAAAGGTTGACAGCCAGCAGAGCGCATGGTGGTCTGTGATGACTGCGAACGTGCGTCCATATAGGTACAGACGAAATTTTGCGATAGCCCAGATGAGAGCCAGGCACTCTCGCTCAGTAATTGAATAGTTTCCGACTGAGAAAGTAGGTGGCTGGCGTACGCTATGACACTGTTTGTGCCGTTCTACATTTGTGCGAGTATTGCCCCTATGCTATGGCCACTTGCGTCGGTGCGTAGCTCCGTTCGAGCGGCTGGGCCGAAATGAGCCAACACAGGTGTGAGCGCAGAAATCAACGACGCGAAGGAATGTTCTTGGTTTTCACGCCAGGAAAAAGCCACGTTCTTTTTGAGGAGGTCCGTGAGGGGCCGAGCAATTTCTGCGAAGTTGCTGACAAAGCGGCGGAAATACGAACATAGTCCCAAAAAGCTGCGGACTTCTTGCGTGGGGCTGGAAACTCGCGCACCGCGCGGACTTTATCAGGGTCGGGTCGTACACCAGCAGCGTCAACAAGGTGGCCAAGTAGCTTTATCTGACGGTGCTCAAAGGTGCACTTAGACGCGTTAAGCTGGAGGCCAGCACAGCGAAAAAAGTCAAGGATGGCCGACAGACGTGGAATATGGCTTTCGAAGGTTGGCGAGAAAACGATGACATCGTCTGGATAGCACAGGCACGTCGACCCTTTAAAACCGCGAAGGAGGGACTAGTCCATCGTGCATTAAAAAGTTGCTGGCGCATTGCACAACCCAAAAGGCATGACTTTAGATTGATAAAGCCCGTCGGGTGTTATGATTGCCGTCTTCTCGCGGTCGCGGTCATTGACTGAAATTTGCCAATATCCAGATCGTAGGTCCAGGGAAGAGAAATACTTGGCACCATGAAGGCAGTCAAGCGCATCATCAATTCGAGGTAGAGGATAAACATCTTTCTTGGTTATTCGATTGAGATGGCGATATAGTCGACGCAGAACCGCCAGGTGTTGTCCTCCTTTTTAACAAGCACAACAGGTTAAGCCCAAGGACTGGTTGAAGGCTCTATGACGTCTTTGTATAGCATTTTCTCTACCTCCTTCTGAATTATTTGGCGTTCTGAATGAGACACACAGTAAGGACGCTTATGAAGGGGACTGGCGTTGCAGTGTCGATACGGTGGGCTATGACGCTCGTGCGGCCCAAGGAACGGTCGTCGATATCAAAAATGTCGAGGTAAGAAAATAAAAGACCACGGAGTGCTTCAACTTGGGACGGTGACAGGTCGTTCGATATAATTTTGTCCAGAAAAGCTCTATTCTGTGCGGCTGCAACAGGTTTGGCTACGGTCTTGATGTCAGGAGTGAGAGATGAAATTGTATATTGCTCCAGAGTGGAGAGTTCTGCTAAGGCGATACCTTGAGGAATGACCAGGGTTGACCCGAAGAAGTTGAGGACAGGGAGAAGCGTCTTGTTGCCGCTAATCTTCACTATAGTATGAGAAAGTATTATGTTCCGGGAAAGGGTCAGGTCAAAGAGTGGGGCTGCCAAGTAGTCGCCATCAGGAACAGGTGCGAACGGTGACATAGAAAGGTACACAGCAGCCTGAGGCGGTAATCGTAGACACTCCCCGTACCGTAGCCGTGTGCGAGCTGCAGGAGGGACATCAGAGTACAAAGGCAACTCTAAATGCAAAGTGCTGGTTGAACAATCAATGAGGGCTTAATGCGCGGTCAAGAAGTCAATGCCGAGAATCACGTCGTGTGGGCAAGCGTCTAGAACAGCGAAGAGGACTGAAGTGTGGAAGCCGGCAGCAGTGACGCGGGCAGTGCACATACCAAGAACTGATGTTCGGCTGCCGTCGGCTACTCGCACAGCCGAAGACATGGCAGGGGTAAGAACTTTTTTCAGGTGGGATCGAAGATGCGTGAACTCGTAACGGATATGTGGGCACCAGTGTCTATTAGAGCTGTAACGTTCAGGCCATCGATAATAACACAAGTAAACTTCGTCTGGAATTAGTGGTCGGTAGAGGTTTTCCAGTCCGAGTTGTCAATGCAGCGCCACCTCCAGGAGCTGCATCTGTTGGTTTCCCGAGAACTGCCCAGAATACGCCGGTGACGGGGAGCGACGGCCTTGATAGGAGCGGGGCTGGCGACCCTGAGGCGACGGCGAGCGGCTGGACCAGGTTCCCTGGGCGACGACATCGGCGTACGATGGTTCGGAGCGTTGCGTAGAATGGCTAGGTGGCAGGTCCTGAAGGTGGTCATTGGAAAAACGAGGTGGTGAATACTGCCCACGATTCTGTCGGTTGTCGTCTAGAAAACGTTGCCGGAAAGGCCGTCTGTTGCGGCAGTGGCGGGAAATGTGGCCAACGCGATGGCAAGAGAAACATATCGGTCTATCATCTTCTGTGCGCCACTCGGATGGATTTCGGTAGCGTGATGAGAACCGCGGGACCAACGCGGCAGCAGCAACAAGTGGGGTGGCGTGGTAGTGAGCGTAAGAATTTATGGGCTGTAGTGTGTGGCTGGAGTTTTGGGGAACTAAGACGCCCATGTTGGCAAACACTTGATAAGCGTAAGGAGTCATGGGGAGGCTCACAACGCTACCACCTTACGACCTCACTATCAACACCGAGTCGACCAACGATCAACTGAAGAAGCTTTGTGTTACATCGTACATAAAGAATAGCACAGCATAAACGGAGACATCTTGTTTATTCCATCTTCTTCTTCTCTCCGTGGCGGCCACCAAGAGAAATGTGGATTTGCAAGCCGTCTGGTATGATTGATTAAAAGGGTCCCTGAATGAACTCAGGAACAACGCATTACACCAAGCAAAAAGAAATCACACACTGAAACAGATAGTTCCGGGGCTCACTTTTCTCTTCCCTTCTCTCTTAAGAATCAACTTCAAGAAATCCCACGTTGAATAAAGGCAATGTAGTTCTACTCGGAGAAAAATAGCGTCCAAGGCAACTGTGGAGCTTGGTTCGCCTAGAAAAACTGATCGGTGGACGGGACGGCATCGTCAGGACTTGCTCTTTACGCTTGCCCAGCGGCACTGTAGTGAAGCGTCCTGTGCAGCTACTGTACCCATTTGAAGCCACCTAGCGTCATCTGTCGGTGTGGGAGACGGTTGTAACTTCCTTTTCTTCATCCCTCGCAGCAGAATAGCAGCCATCATCATTATTGAGCCTCCTGACGAGCTGACGCGTGGCCTCGTGGCAGTGCCAGCTCGCCTTTTCTTTTTCAGTTCCATTTAAGCTCTTCATGTTACAAGACGTGTTCTTTGCTCGAAGCTAACCGCGCCGCAGTTGGAAGGTTCAGAGGTCCAACACCTAGTATTCTCTACTTTTCTACAGTCAAGCACGAAAGTTTATGGACGACGCGAATGCGTGCCAAACTAAGGTGTCTTGATGCTATCGTTTAGCTCTGCTCTGTGCCAAACTGCATGTCCGCGCCAACTAGCAGTGTGCCATCTGCTGTCGACAGCTACGCTAAGCCGAAACGGGTCTTCTTGTTATTCACTGGCGTATCAATTTTCTACTGCCGTGCAGAACATTGTCAGTTCGCCCCGCCGCGGTGGTCTAGTGGCTAAGGTACTCGGCTGCTGACCCGCAGGTCGCGGGTTCGATTTTCGGCTGCGGCGGCTGCATTTCCGATACAGGCGGAAATGTTGTAGGCCCGTGTGCTCAGATTTGGGCGCACGTTAAAGAACCGCAGGTGGTCGAAATTTCCGGAGCCCTCCACTACGGCGTCTCTCATAATCATATGGTGGTTTTGGGACGTTAAACCTCACAAATCAATCAATCAACACTGTCAGTTCGTTGATTTCACGCAAAGCACTTATCTGGAGTATGACTGCATTTTTACCTTGATCACAGAATGAAAGTTATATATATATCACGACGTGCTTTGAACGCTTAGCCGTTGGGTAGATATCGCTTTGGAAGGGTTGCGACTGATAAGTTGTGCTGATAGATGGCCCTCGAGACTGAAGCCTCGGACTACCGAAGAGCAGGCCGCGTTAAAAAGTGAGCGATGAAAAGTATTGGTGTTTTGAGGGAAACTATCTATTGTCGCTTACATAGCAGAAATGTCGCGAAGAGGCTATCGACGACGTGCTCGCGTGGTCCGTGAATTTTTGTGGTCACCTGTACGTACTTGGGGTCATCGGCTCGGCGCCGTCGCTTCGCGGGAATTTGCTTGCTTGCTTGTTCCTTTCTTTTGTGGCTCTCACCCACTGAGGGGGATTGGCCAAGAAGCCGGTGGTTAATGCAAGGCAATACCGATAGATTTTCTAGATTAGGGGAGAACGATTACTGTGTTTTGACTGTGAAATTAATTTGGCGCAATGTCAGAAAAAAGGAAAAAAAAGGGGGGGGGGGAGAAATAATAGAATTTGTTGAATATCTGAGGTGGAATCGTTATATGAAATTCTCCTGAAAGTTGAATCATTGCAGTGTATCAGGTAAATAATAAGTGGTAGTGTGGCTAGTAAAATTCGAGAGCTGATCGCTGACTCGGCAAGGTAATCTTCTTGTGTTGTATATGAATTCGCAGAGAGCCCCGCAGATGTTCCTGTCGCTGTGTCCCAATGCAGTGGCCCCAAAAAACAAAATATTGGGAGTATTAAGTCATATTCTTAATTTTCTGAATAAAATTTCGAAGCAGTTTTTTCTTTGATTTTTGAATCGGTGACATGTGATAAGAAAATGGTCGATATGTTCAGGTTCGTTACAGCTTGAGCACAGAGGGGATGGAACCAGACCAGACCTGTTTAAGTAGAAATTAAGAGGTGGTACGCGGCAACGTAATTTTGTTATCAAGACTTCCAATTTACGCGTGGGACACCATTTATTATTCCATGTGAAGTGCAGGTGCGAGAAATCTGGATTCGGTATCATAGTTTTTGATGAGTCTTCAAGAAGGGAAAGTTTTCTAAACCTCGCTGCTGTTACATAAGCTGTAGGAGGCATGATCGGCACAATCGGAAGATCAAGAGATGTTCGCGCAAGTTTGTCAGCCATCTCGTTTATAAATATACTACGATGGCCTGGCACCCATATCATTCGCACTAGACGAATGTTTGCTGGGATTAATGATTTGAAAGTCTCTAGTACTGCTTATGTCGACGACGATGATAAGAATGAACACACGGAATACGAGTCAGACACTATCAGAGCTGTCGAATGAGTCGCAGGAAGTTTACGAATAGCTAGTATAACGGCCATTAATTCCGCTTCAAATATTGGTGTATAATCGGGGAGGTGTAATGAAAATGACCAGAATAATGAGAGAGAATTTCTCGGGATAGCCGTCGCCTTCTTCATTTTCAGTGGACCAGTGGTGAGTAGTGGATTTAGCCAAACTTCTGGGGCACGCCCGTGATGATAGCCATTTTTTGGGGGGCGTGGCATATACCTGTTTATGATGATCACGGTTTTCTCTGGTTATACGTTTTTACCACGAGATTAATCACTTAGGAAAAAGAAACGTTAGTTGCACATGTGAGTCATGTACTGGAAATTTACGATTAGATTAAATACTCTTACAAGTAAACCAAACATTGTTACACATGGTTTAGAAACGTGATTACCCTGAACCCGCGGTTGTCCGTCACCTGTGACCAGAAGGATGGAAGTATACGCAGGGCTCAGTTGAAAAAGAAAACAGGCTTAAAGTTTCTGTGCAGATGCTGCGAATGATTTTGACCCGCGGAACAATGAAAACCTTTGCTGGACATCCCCGTTTTCGTCCACCTCGTTGAAACAGTGGCTAAGATGCTCGGCTGGTGACCCAAAGGTCGCGGGTTCGATTCATGCCGCGGTGGTCGCATTTCGATGGAGGTGAAACGGTCAAGGTTCGCGTACCGTGCCATGTCGCTGCACGTTAAAGAACACCACGTGGTCAAAATTTTCGGAGCTCTCCACTACGGCATCTCTCATAATCATATCGTGGTTTTGGGACGTTAAACCCCAGATATATTGTTATTATTACCATCCCTATCCTTTTTTTTAACAACGAGCGTTCTGAAATTCAATTTAATATCAGGGATTAGCTCAGCCGCTGAATTAAGCGCAGGTGCCGCCAAGGAATAAACGCTTTTAGAAGCAGGCAAGGACATCGGCAGCAAAAGAGGCATTGCTGCGGCAGCGACTGTTTTCTACAGCGCCATTTCAGACCAAGTTTAGGGGTCTGGTATACACACTTGCCGCATATACGACTCTCTTTTGCGTTCCACGACTGTCCCGTGAGGGTGCAATCTTCGAATAGAGTTCACGTGTCTCCTTAAAGGGAGTCATACATGTGGCAAGACAGGGCTTACAAACAATACTCAAAGGACTCTTTCTTTTTTGTCTTAGAGTGTAGACGTCGACATGTTGGATCATGAACGCGGAAAGCATACCTTGTGGTTGATGAGTTCTTTCAGGAGTTGTGTGCCAGGAGGAACAATCACTGTCACCACCATGTTGATCTATAGAAAGAGCACGCACAGATCATCGAGGCATATCTCTCTCTCTCTTTTTTTCTGCAAGGAACGTCTGTCGTCGCGAAGGCCCGCCAAGCATTGCCACTTGACGGGCATTCCAATGAACACAGGGAGTCCCCCAACCTATAGCATTGTCTCTCGGTTTATTACTTCCTTTTCCCGGAACATTATACATAACAAGCTTGTTCCTCATCTTCTCTCCACATCAGGTTGCTTTTTTCCCATTTTTTTGTTTATCTCCTGAACACTTGCATATGATTGCTGAAGACCTAGGATGGATCAGAGGTGCACGAGTGCACACGCAGCTAGATCCCACCGCTGCTGCTGAGCTCCGAATCAAGCTTAGCACACCCATCGCGTGACTCCTGCCGAAAGGACCGGTTCGGCTCGTGCGCTTAGCTTGAAATCCCGGTCGTAATTAACGGACAGCTCAGCCGCGCTCACCAAATGCTCGACCTCATACGCAAGGCCATGTTCCGGGCAGTGGGCGAGTCGTAGTTTAAACATTATATGCACAGTCTCTATTAATTGCACTGAACTACACGCGCATGAGTTGGTCGTCACATACAAGTATGCTCTAAAAACAACGCTTTCAGCTGTGTTAGGAAACGTATGAACACTGTACATTTGTGCGGCTGGCTTGAAAATCCAGCTCGTTCCAGCAGTTCGTTGCTTCGATTTGTGCATTATCCTTTTGCATTGCTCGGCGCTTGGCCTGTGGTGCTTATTTCACTGCGCGTGCTTATTTAGACGTGCTCTTTCGGTTCAAATTGTGAAGAACAGAGTACAGCAGACGCGTGTTTTTTTCTGATTCGGTAGTTTTCGTTTGTTTAACTTGCACGGCTTTAATGACACTGGTGGAGGAGTCTCCATGAGCGTTGTAATTTCTAAATGTCGTACGTGATGCTTCTCTATAGGCAAGTTTGAGGACGAGACGATGCGCATCCTCTCTTTAGAAAAGAAAGACGAACGCACTGACTAATGTTGATGCGTGTCTTGTCAGTACAAACTTTACCTGCTGAACCTAAGCAATGCGTTGATGTAACTGTCGATAGTCGGAGACACTTGCAGGCTGCCTCAACGTTACGAAGAAGAAAAAAGAAAACAAGCTTTGCACTAACAAACAACACATTTGACTGGTATTTGTAAGTACACATTGTTATTATTATTATTTGGCATTTCATATCACTAGTCGATGATGCGGACAAAAGATGTATTAGTTACGGCCTGTACAGATATTCCGCTTAGCATCGTATCATGTAAAAAAAAACTTTTGAACAAGGACGTTCGAGGCAATGGAAGGAAATAAACAGGCAGCGAAGCGTACCGACGGTGTATGCTACTGCGTCTGCGCTCGTGCAACTGTGACCTTTTTTTTTGCTTCTTTCGCGCCACTCTTCTCTCTCTCTCGCTCGCCTTCATTTTGCTTTGTTGCAAACTCGTTCGATATAGTTGCCATTCTATTTGTAAACATTGGTTCTATAGAGCTCTGTCAATAGGTAACTTCTGAAAAAACGCACCGTGCACACACAGCGTTCTCTCCCTTTCTCGCGTAACATTCAATTAACAAAAAGGAAAAATGAGGGAACCCAGGGCTGCGCTCAATCGCTCAGACACCAGCGGCCGAAGCACGGGATCCGCTCGGTGTTTATCTTCTTTCTTTATGTGGCGGTGTGCGTCTTACGCGCAAGTGGCGGCTGAATGATAACAAAGGCTCTACGACAACGGAGTGTGCGGTTGTCAGTGGTTTACCCGTAGGTCGATCATGTTAAACAGACGTAGAGTTATCGAACAACGACAAACATTGCACGCACAAAAATCAACCATGTCAAGCTCTTTTACGCTGGGCCCTCTGATGCCGTGCTGAATGAAACACCGCCCCCATCTCTAACGCTGCTGCCGGATACGAGCAAATCGGCGACAAAGCTCTCGATGAATTTTGGTTTGTTTGTATGCGAGAAGTTTATGATTGTGCATTATGTGCATCGGTTATTAAGAGTAGCCGCAACTGGTATCCTGTTTTTGAGTGCAAGTTTGCGTTTGAACACCCACGTTTCTATTGTGCTGCCAAGATGCCGGCCATGATGACGCTACTGGATCCAGCGTCATGCCAGGAAAGCCGTGCGTCACATTGGAGCGCCTCTGTCACGTTTTAGAACTCCGATGAAGTCGCCCGAGTGAAAGCAATTTAAAAAAAAAGTGACTAGAGAACTCAATCACTGTACAGAGATTAAACGAAGAGATATTTAGTGTTTAGTACAAAACATGACCAACAGTAGTCAAAAGTTAGCTAACACTCAGTGCTGACCATCATTTCCTGGGGCCGTTTGTGTGCCTACGAGTAAATACGACCATTTAAGTCTGGTCACAAATCATCATAGTCGTACATCATGCCCCGGAACTAAGATTGCGTGAAAGAGCCGTAGGAATACATTGCTTTCGAAAATAACGCAACAACACGCACAGCTTTCTTATCCCTGCGATGATTTTCCAGCATGGCGGCCACATTGAAGTCTGCGCAAGTGCACCGCTTGAACCATGCCGTCAGTTATCGTGCCGCCCTGCTTCATTACCTCGTGCCGGAGTCTGAGGGATTGAACGCAGCCTCACAGTTTGATTCATCTCTCTATATCGGTGGATATAAACTATGTGCGTGCTCTCACTTCGCCTGTGCAGAGGTCGCTGCGCGGTCCCGCACTCGATCGGCGAAGCGCTGAAGTCGGACTTACCTATTCGGCGCTGAACCCTCAACGAAGGCTGTCGTGCAACCGTACTCCTCCCGTACAACGTTTATCGTCAGGCGCAAACTTGCATCTCCCGCGGGGGGCTCCTGTTTGAATATATAGTGATCTTACACGTATACAACAATTGTTGGGTGATTATGACAGCTTAAAAGCGCAACTTAAAAAAAAACACCTCCCTTGTAGCTGGCTTCATATCAACACGTGCGCAGTCCCGCCTATTACGCTTTTCGATTTAGCGCTGCACTACCATTATTTATAAGTAAACAACAGGCTATGTCCACTCTAACTGCAGCGCCAGTTATCGGGAAAGCCTTGCGGGGATGTTTTCATCATCATCATTATCAGCCTGTTTTAGTCTACTGCGAGACTAAGGCCTTTCCAAATGATCTACAAATTATCGCACCGACGAAAAACGCAAGAGGCGTGCAAACAATGGGCATTCTCGTTTTCGTACGGGGAGTCATGAGGTAGAAAAACGCGCCCAGTCGACCTCGACGTGTGTCTAAGTGCTGCGCAACGAGGTCGTTATTACCTCTCTGGTGTTTCAGTAGAAATTCGTATAATACATCCCAGGGGTTGCTTGCTCACTTTGAATCGGTATAGCTGCGTAAATATAGTTAGAGAGACTTAACGTCGAAAATCACTTTGTACATACTTTCTTCCGAGATCCGGTCTTTCGAAACGCCTAGACGTACCAGCTTAAAGAGAATATGTGTCTTTCGTTTCACGGGACCATGCTTGTTAGATGAAAAGAGGTGCATCTAGTGTTCGTCACTGGGCGGAGGTCCGACTGCAGCGCCTCACTTCGCGAAAGGTGCGCCACCGCGCGACCGCGCCCACAGCTGCAAAAGCACGGCGGCGGCTGAAAGCGCCCGCTGCCAAACGAAGCGCGCCAAAGCACGTCCGTTACGCCTCTACATAGATAATAACGCACCCTTCGAATAACAACAATACTTCAATAATACAAACGGAAACAGCCAAAAAACTATACATAGTCATTCTATACAAGTACTCTTTCTTCGAAAGCCTAAAAAAAGAAACATGGAAAACAGGCTGCGTGTGCCCACTTGGATACCTGTTTTTCATTTTTTGTTTATCGTGCGGTATAGAGATATTACCAGTCCATGTCACCTGCATTTGTTTATGCGTGTGAGTGTGTGCGTGTGTGTTCACTCTTTTATTTTTGCTTCGTCAGAGTCCACTCGCGTTCTACAACGGTGAGTCGCGTCAGTTGAATCTCGTTTAAACGCATCGTCGTTTTGAACCACAGCCGGGAGGAAACCGACGACGGCCGAGTAGGTACACGAACGAAGATATTTCAAATGGCGCCCGTATCTTCTTTTCGGTTTCATTTTTTTGCTTATTACGCGACGGCGAACACACACGCACACTCATACACGGCGAAAAATTTGTTTGCCACACACACCACCACCACCACCATCAAACGCCACCACCACCCAACACCACAGGGAAATCAGGTACTCATAAATGGACGTATGGCTAACAAATCTCACAAGCAGATGATGAAAATTTTTGTGTCCTCCTCTCACTCAGCAGGCGCTGTTCACTGGGATTTTAAACATCTTTTTTTGTTCACTCGGAGAAAAAAAGAGAAAGGAGTAAGGGATAAGCGGAGAGAGAAGACAGTCGCGAGCGCGCACGCGCACACACGAAAAGCGATAAGCCACAGGCTCGTCGTCCTCTTCTTTCTACTCCAGGGAAATAGAAGAGCGAGAACTTAACGAAAGAAAAAACAGAACCGTCGTAAAACATCACTACAATGAGACAAACACACCGGTATGCGTTAATCCGTCCACCGGCCTGGTTGTCCGTTGTTTTCGTCTTTAACGTCTGTTTGTGTTGTGTGTGTGTGTTTTTTTTCTCGTGACAGGGCACACAAAACACACGCACTTTGGCTCGCACACATCCGCGCCGGCAAACACAGCCTCGGGCGGTGGTCTTCACTGCGTTGTCTCTTTCCAACGTCGCGTCTCATTTTCGGACGTCGGCTGCGATGGCACTCCGTTGCTGTCGCTTTGAGAGGACGACGTCGTTGATGACGACGCGGTGACGTTGACGCGCCTAAAGGAAGCGCGCTTTCGTGACAACGGAGTTCTTTCGTGTTATTTTTTTGTCTGTTCTTTCTTGTCATTTCAGACGTCACCGGTGGCCTCAAGCGAGCTCCCCGTGGGCACGCCCTAACTAATTTCATTTACCGCCAGAACAGTTACCGCCAGGACACTCAGTGGCGTTCTGGCGGTTACTGTGGACCTCGTTTTTTTTTACGTTCTGCGTTATACTTTTTCTCAAATACAAGTTTGGCGAGCGCCCTTAGTGACCGTGTCATTTCTTAATGTTCGCGTCACGCTTTCTCTCCCGTTTGTCGTAAAGTTCAGCGCTACTCGGTGACCGCGTTGCGCTGGGAAATAATCAATGATATCCCTACACTTGTTGACACTTGAGGAAGATTATTATAGACGATACCTGAAAAGTTCTTGCACGTATATTTAGGCGTATACCCCTGTGCAAAAAAGAAAGAGAGAGAAAGTTTCGCTGATGCTTTTCATCTTGCCACCCCGATTGAAGAGTGTAGAGATTAAAGTATGCCGCTGTCAAATGCTACAACTACATCAAACAACTTCAGGAAGAATGTGCCCTGGTGTTGCCAGCTTTATGAACGGAAGAGTGCTGCCCCTAAAGTCATAATTTTGGTTCCTCTCGATCACGGAGTGAAATGATTTCACGTGCTTCGGCATAAAAATATTAAAAGGAAAGACTGGTATAAGAGTAATAGTTTGATCTGCATCAGCTTCTGGTATAGTATACAAGAGAATAGTGTTGGTTATGCGTTGTTTTCATCGCACTAAAAGTTTTACCGTTTCTTTGCAAACACGTGCACTTCCATGAGAAGTGACAGCCGCGGCGACTGCAACGACCAGGCGAGTGAATGTACGATGCAGGTTCGGAGCGCGCTTGCAACCTTGAAATCGATACCGGGCAGTCATTCGGCAAACGCGCAGACTTCGACATTAGCCTGTGCCGCCTGCAGTTACTCCGGGCGCCTTGGATTTGGACACCGCCTATGCCACTCTGTGGCGCATCCACATAAGCTGGTTCTATAAAACAAGTCGTAGAGTAAATTACGGAGACCCACCACGGTGATCTAGTGACTAAAGCACTCGGCTGCTGAGCCGCACGTCGCGGGATCGAGTACCAGCCGCATTTTCGATGCAGGCGAAAATGTTTGAGGGCCATGTGCTTAGATTAAGGAGCGCGTTGAGTAAGCCCCGATTGTCGAAATTTCGGAGACCTTCACGTCTCTCATAATCATTTGGTGGTTCGGGGACGTTAAACCCCAGCAACTATTATTAGTAAACTACGGAGGTCGTTGTGATGCCTCCCAATATTTTTTTTGTTGGTGTAGAAGGCACGTAGCACAATTTAAAAAAAAGGACAAGAAAAAAAAAGAAGTGTCAGTATCTAAGTCTCGTCAGGCCTAATAGGCATTGCGTCACACCGGGATTAAGGTTAACAAAGAAGTCGATGAGGATAAGATACGGGGAGCCATGTAGAAATTGTCGCACGTGCTAGTGACGACACTTGGCCCGGTGATGAAACCCTGTCCGGCCATGATTGCGGCTTGTGTAAGCGTGGGCATCGACACGGTCGCGAATCAGATTGAGATACTCACGTTCCCCGCAGTACAGTGGTTATGTAATGAAGCACACGTGTCACATGGCGAATGCTAGTTGTTTTTTAAATTCTTTTTTTTGTGTACTGTGTGTGCATACATGAGACCTTCACGAACTGTTTAAAAAAACGGTGCAGAACGAGATCGAACTTTTTCAAGTGTTCTCTTTATCTCTTGGTTGTCGTTTGTTATACTTTTCACAAATAGGTGTGTGTGTGCTAGATTTATTATATATTTATCCAAAAACGCTATTTAATTACAATATATGAAGGTTTTAGAGAGTCCTCAAACAAACAAAATAAATAAATATATAGTCGTTAACGTGACTGGGTCGGGAGTCCGCGGTCGAAGCATTGGCAGGAAAAGTCTAAATGTGAGACGACGCGATTCTCCAGGGCGCTACGGGACAAAACAATTTGTTAAAGTAGGAAAAAGCAAGCGAAGGAAACCAAACGCAACGTTAGGCATAGGTGACTCGGTACAGATATACCGTAAAATTATACGATGACACGTTCTTCTCGGTTCACGTCCACGAAGATGCCGAACTGCATAAAGCGACCGCGAATTACCGTCTACACACAAAGGAGAGCGTCGCAGTCATGGGGGGAGGGGGTGAACGAGTAGGGCTTTTTCGCCGAGATGAAAAGGAGATCCAAAAAAGTCGTCCTTCGAACTCCTCGTGCCGATGTGTATAGCGTGAAAGCGCGCGCGCAGGGCGGCCACTGCGCAAGCACGGCTCCTATTGCTTCGCCAGTGGCGCTCCTCGAACCGACACCGAGTAAGTCCCGCGCGCAATGCTTCCCAGTGCTGCTGCTTCCAGGCCGGCAACGAGGCGCGCTCGCACAATCGTCCCTTGGCGCGCGCTCGCTTTTGTGATGCTGCTCGAAGCGAACGTTGGGCGGTGGCCCCGTTTAGGTCGCAGTCGTCGTGCCCGACCGGGTTTACTGTCGTTTGAGCGGAATTTGCTTGATAATAGAGGCATCCACTCCTTTTACCTCCCTTATCTCCATACGTTGCTCCCTATTTCCCAGTTTTTTTTTTTGCTCAATATACTTCTCTACGCGCGTGGCCGTCCGCGCTCTACTATGCGATCGAGCCGTTTTATTCCTCGTTTTTGTTGTTTGATTATTATTCTTTTTCTGCTCCAGTTCGCCTGCCTCCCTTTTGTGTGCCTCGTCTCGGGCCTATGTGGCGCCGCACAATCGCAACCTCTTCCCTCTCCTCCCCTTTTTTTTTGATTTCGTCGCGCTCCTTTCTCAGCGGCAAGCTTCAACCTGCCCTCCTCCGTTGTCTCTCCTTTAGCGTCCATCGACTCTCCCTTATTCTTTTTTTACCCCCTCCTCCTTATTTTCTCACTCGCAACGATGGTACGTCCGGCAAGCAAACTCCCTTCGTTCTCTGTAGAGCAGACAGGCGCCTTTGGCCGTCTCGGGGAAAGGGGGCAAAAGAGGGTCGCGCGGAGCAAGAAGGTGCTGCTGCCTTTGGCCCACCGCGACGACGGTGGCGCTGACGTTAACGCCACGGTGACCAATAGCGGCGGACAGTGACAAATGGCCGGCACCCAGAGCGCTCGCGAAGCAGTGGGCCGGCGGTCAGTCAGTCGGAGCCAACGCTTGCACGAATAGGTACAAACGTAAAAAGGGAGAAAAAAAACGAGATCCGAGAAAAAGGCTGTTTCTGCACCACGCTCGCCCACCCGTTACCGCTTCCATGCATGGTCACTTCCTTTCCTTTGCGCCCCGAGGTGCAGTGACAGTTATTGTGACACGTACGAGAAAACGTACGAGCGTCCGGCTGGTTGAGCGTTCGTCGGAGGAATCGTGGCCCTGTTTATTTGTACGCGTCGGCAACAATTGCTCTGTGTAAGCGTCGCTTAGCACGGCCTTGCACCTGCCGTCGCTGTAATAAAGCGATGATGAGCGCCTGCTGGAAATCCGTCGTGGTTTGAAGAGTAACAATGAAAGAAATAGAAAGAAATAGAACGTCAGGAAGACCGGATAGAGTGTATCTCTTGTGTAATATATATATATATATATATATATATATATATATATATATATATGAGATATAACAGACAGTAATGCCAAGGAATGTACAGGGGAAGTTATTAAAACCAATGGAATGTAAATAAGAAGAAAAGTGGATGAAAAAATTACCAACTGTGAGCACAGTTGCTGCTCACAGTTGGTAATTTTTTCATCCACTTTTCTTCTTATTTACATTCCATTGGTTTTAATAACTTCCCCTGTACATTCCTTGGCATTACTGTCTGTTATATCTCATTAATATTGTGTTAAAACAAGGAAAAACGAGCCCTTAGGTGTACACTTCTTTCCCTTATATATATATATATATATATATATATATATATATATATATATATATATATATATATATATATATATATATATATATATATATATATATATGCCTTGAATCAGAGCGTGACAAAGAGGGACGACCAGTGGCGCTATGGTGTCAACACCACGGCTCTTTTGGCTCTGTCGCCGAACTGTGGCAACACGAAAACTTGTGCGTAATTTGTCAAAGCACCCGACTGCTTCGAAGCGGGCGGGTACCAACACTTTTTTTTTCTTTACTGCAAACACGCCCGTAATATCGATTTTTTTTTAATTTCGAACGGCCTCCCTTGGCGAGAGCTGTTTTTACGTTTACTGCGTTAAGAAAAAAGAAGAAAGCATCAAACTGGCTCATTCATTTTTTTTGTAAAAAGCTGGCTACACTGTGGGCATTACAGCGAGTGGCAAAGCCGGCTCAACTATTTCACGCACGAGAGTTTTGGACACCCAGCTATCGCATACGGGCTGTTCGGGTTTTCGGTTTAATGAAACGTCGCTGATGCTAATCTGCAACGAACAAGCTAGAATATGTCATACAGCGTGTGCTTTATTAAAAGGGGGTATTCTCGAGCCTTTCCTTCAAATTCATTACTTGCGTGGCTTCAAAAGCTTGGGACAGAGCGCAAACGATGATTGGACATTCGTGCATATTTGTCTGAAAAGTTCATTTCGCACGAGGTGACAAGTTTGCTACGGTTGAGCTAGTTTAAATTCCAGTGCAGTGGCCCGGTAACGGTGACTACATTTATAACGTGTTATAACTGTCAGATTAGCTCATGTTCACTAGCTATATTTTTTTTGTAGCCATAGAGGCTTTGGTAGGCCAATTTAGTATTGTGTCGATGCTCTTTCATGATGGAAGAAAAATAAACGTTTATTTCGTGAAACGGTATCTTTCATTATGTGAGTAGAAATATTATTCTGTAAATGTCACCAAAAATCTGGAAAGCAATGGTTACGTTTACTAAACTATTGTATGTTGTTTTACTACGCAGCATTGTGACGTAGCATATCCTGCAGCAAATTTCGGTAGGCGAGACGTCGCAATGCTACAGCTTGGAAGTAGAAGCTCGGATGGTCTTTACGACTCGATATTTTTTTTATACATACGACGGCGCAGGTATTAGCAGCCTCACCGTCTTCTCGGTAAGTGTTTACTAATGATCGAGCAACCCCGAACGCGTCTCAGTTGCTGTCGAGTGTGGCTGCAGTCAGTTGTTGCGAGCTCATCTTTCATACAAGCGCTATTTTGCGAGCTCATCTTTCATACAAACGGTATTTCGATTCCGGATATGCGAGTCAGGTAATGTTCCAGCTTCCTCGAAGACGCGTTCTTTTTGTAGCGCGGGCTCCAAGAAGAAAAAAAAATTTACCATTTCATGAACCAATCAAACATGCTTTGCGGCATGCTCCGTTGCGCACAATGTAGCGCAAAGTAACCGTTGTGTCATCCTCATACACAAAGTGACCCTTGTGCACAACGTAAACGGTGCGTGCATAGTAACCGCCGTCAGCACAGTTGACAAATCAGCTAGATGCGAGCAAGTGTGCCACTAGGCGGGGTGACGCGCGTCCGAGTCTTTGGGCGCACGAGCGTGTATGCGTGGCCAAACTGCGCCGTTTCGTGTGCCTCGTTGTGTCCGGTGTGTAGTTGAATGCTTAAAGAAATAAAAAAGAAACAAAAACAGTAAAAAACATGGACAATGGCAAGAGTGGACCTATCATTGGAATTGATCGGTGTGTTTTCTGCTGCTGCAATAGCCTGCTCCCGTTGTTTCGCAGCAGAAAGCACACTATATATATATATATATATATATATATATATATATATATATATATATATATATATATATATATATATATATATATATATATATATATATATATATATATATATACCGTATAAGCTGTCTCTATTTTCTCTTTCTCTCGCGCACACTCTCTCCCGATAACCGGGAAGTTCGGTGGGGGGATGGGAAACACAGAGTGTCTTGAGCCCTTAAGCGGAGGCGGCGCTGCCGTCTCGTCGTCCACGTGCAAAGTGTTTCTTTTTCTCTCTCTCCCTACTTCGACTGTGTTGTAGTGGCGGGCTCCCCCTCTCTTTCTGTACACTAGGATCAACGTCTCCTTTCCGCACAGTGTCTCTTCGGTTTTTGGCGACGTTGCTCTCGCCTCTGTTGGCGTCGTGCGGTGGCTGAGTGGAGGCACACGGGTTGTCTTCGTCGTCTTCCGTATTGTCGCGGCGGCAGCGTCGGCACTGCTACACGTGCCCCCCCGCGGGTCTCCGGCACAACGTGTTTCCTACCTCTCTCTTTTCTCTCTCTTTTCTCTCTCTTTAACGACGATGCGTTCGCGCTGCGCGTATTTTTTGTGTTATTTTGCGACGTCGCAAAGGAAGCACTGGGATTGGCCCACCTCAAAGCTTGGACGAAAATAAACTCGCGCAGAAGAAAGGAAAACAACAAAATTCCCACTAAGTGGGCTGTTGTCCTCCGTCGTTTTTGTGAAAGCGTTCTTTCTTTTCATTTTCTTTTTAATATTTTTCGTTCATTTTCCCTGCTTCATAGTGTGCGCGTCGAAGTGTTCTTGGTCTTGCAAGTGTCGTGTTAATGTATTCGTTTATCACTCTGTAAAAGCGTTCTTTTTTTATGCCTTTTCTAAAAAAAATGCCATGTAATTCGGCTCTTCGCCGTATCCTGCTTTATTTATATGCTGCTTGCTCGCGCCAGACGCCAGAGAACCGTGCTGAATAGTCAACAGTATCTATACCTAGGCACGTATGGGAACATTGTTAGTTTCCGTTCAATTTTTGATACTGAAATTGAAAAACATACGTGATTCGAATAGATTGACCAGCGAAACACACTTTGCTTACCACCTATCATCTTGCTTAAGCATAGCCTAGCCCATAGAACTTTTTTTTTTTAGCGAGTGCTCTTTCGTTGCTGAGAGTGTAGATTTTCTTCTCTACGCGGAGCATTGGGGTGAACACAACGCATAAATCATTCGAAAGTGTCGGTAATCTCGTTTCAACACGCTTATGCTATAGTGAACCTCTCCTGTGTGCGTAGGAGCTGTCACGCCAAACATAACGCGTGCGTTTAGGCAAAGTTTTTGAAATGCGAGAACTGCAACGAACTGGCTGACTGCACTGCATGCCTCAACTCATCGAAAGTTGGTGACCACGTACACAGGTGTGGTCGCCTACAAATGCACTGCGTGACTACATTGTAAAGTTGGCTGCTCTAAAATATATCAACATTCCATAGAAACTTCGCTGTTTGGCCGAGTTACCTTGCATGTAACACCTTAAATGAGGTTACTAGCTTAGACCAATGAAAAAAGAGGAACTTACAGAGTGAAGTTATTATGTCGTTCAAACGCATCTTTCTTTTTTTCAGCTTAGAGGGAACATAACATACTGCCGCGTTTCAAGCCTCTGAAGGCAGTCTTAACAAACGAAAACAAGGTATATATGTACGGCTACCAGGATACCAGATCTACGCCTATGCTCCCGTTCACACCTGTTACTAGCACCAGTCGCGCGACCATTTGTGACTAGCCACCGAAATGCGACTCAAAGTGCAACGTTGTTCCCACTCTCTAGTGCGGCTGCAGTTCTTCGATAGGTTTGGAAAGGTGTGACCAGTCGCTTTGCTGGGTCGCGCGATCGCTGCTAGCCGCAGGCGCGAGCCGTTAAGCTTGAGTTTTTTTTTTTCGTCCAAGTCTTGAGTGACTTTTTAACAGCTGCTGAAACATACCCCAAATCGTACCACATGCCGATTGTCGAACACCTTCTCAATGTGGAACATTCGGACAACAAATGGCGAGGTTTTGTTGCGTCCGGCTTCCTATATTATCTTTTTTCTTCGTCTACACGTGTCAATGAACTTGTGTGTATGTGTGTGTGTTGTGAGTTCGCGTGCCGGAAACCCGGAGAGGCTGTGGCGCACCGCTTCCAGTGGTGCGGGGATGGCGGCTTGCCATGGTGGCGGACTCGTTGTTGCTGTTGCTCGAAGAATAGGGACGTCGTCGTCCGCCGTGGCCTAGCCACCACTTGCACCGACACTACCGCTGCTGCCCTCGAGGAGAATCCGGGGACGGCGCTGAGGTTGGTCTGCGCTGGTCTTCCTTGCATTGCACGAGAAGAACCTGCGTCCAGAGACAGAAGAGAAAGAAAAAAAAGACAAACAAACTTTTGCAATCACATTAAAAAAACATGGCAAAAAACGGGACAATATTGTGTTGAACACGCACGGTGTGCTGCTACATGTAGTTGCAATGCACTGCGCTATTGAACCAAAGTACATAAACAGCGGTGAAAGAGAAGCCTGTGCTGATCTCACATTTATATTTTAGTTTTCTGGAATGTGCTTGTCACCCACCTTGGGCGAAGAGAACGCGCGCCTGATCAGAAATTGTTTAATTATCTCTCTTTGTGTATATGAACAGGTCTAATGAACAACCTAATAATGAACTAGTTAATAAAATAAAATTATTTATGTAAATAATCAGTACGTCCTTCAAACAACCAGTGAAATTTTGTTAGCTGTTTGGCTTGCAATGTGGAATGCCTTACAGAATAAACACGCTTTACAGGAGTATAAAAGCGGTATTTGTCGGAATCTGATTGTAGCTAAATAATGAACAGTGTAATAAATAAATAAATCAAAAATGTTTAATTATCTAAGTGAACACTGAAACCATAACGTTTTTTAAGCTGTTTCGCTTGCGTTACAGAAATGCCTTACAGACAAAGCACGCTTTACAGGAGTACAAAAACAACATTTGTGAGAATGTCATTATAGTTAAATAATGAGCACTCAAGTAAAAAAATTACTATATAAACAAATAAATAGCCCTTTATTTATTTATGTAATCATTGAGACCATAACGTTCTGTAACCTGTTTCACTTGCAATACAGGAGCGCCGTACAAACAAAGCACGCTTTACAGGAGTGGAGAAAAGCAACATTGGTGGGATTGTTATTTTTTAATTGATAATTGATTATTTAATAAATGTAATAAAATACTTGCTTATGTGTCTAGTTTGTAACACACCGAGTAAGGTTTTGTAAGCTGTTTCACTTGCAATACAGTAGCACCTTAAAGGTAAAGTATGCTTTACAGGAGTGTAAACAGTCACATAGGACAAAATGGGATTGTAATTACATAACCGACAGTCAAATCAATATTAAATAATAATTTAAACGAATATTTATTTCCTCAGTCACAACTAAAACAGTAACAATTGATAAGTTGCTTTGCTTGCAATACAGAAAGGCCTTACAGAAAAACAAGCTTTACAGAAGTATAGGCAGCCATATTGGTCAAGATGTTATCCTGGTTATATATTCTGCAGGGGTTGTGTGCTGCCCCCGGTTTCGTGCTTCTGCAGCTCTCGATTTTTTGGCCATAGGATAAATAAATAAATAAAAGAGTAAATAAATAAATAAATTATTTATTTCATGGGGCTGCAACTTTCACGTGTGGACGGATTATAACCAAACCTGTTCGCTCCTAATTCTCTGCATGAGTGACTTCTGTGAGTGTCGTTGTTGAGCGGACTCAAGGTGGTTCGGCACGTTATTCACTCTCAAACAGTCCCGTTGTCGCTGTTTATATTCGCACTGCCTCAGTGGCCGCCTCTTAACTTTCTTCTCCGGCGTCATTCGCCGCTTGAGCGTCTCGCCATCTCCGATTTCTAGTGGTGGTCTACGTCATAGCTTAGCAGCGTTTACTACCACGAGGCAAGAACCTCTGTATGAATGCGTCCTGCTAAACGGTCTACGCCCATTTTATCGCCCATTTTGTCTTTATACTGTGTCTACATATTGACGCAACTCGCTCAAATTTTTTGCTCTTGGAACGCACGGGCTAGAAGTGACTAGCATGGGATGGAATAGAGCTTTGTCCTTATGTGTGCGGAATAAAAAAAATATCCAGAGCTTCTCAAAGATGAAAGAAAAGTGAGTGAGAGCTCATCTTTTGACTAAAAGCACGAAAAACGGCGCAGGCGAATAAAATAAACACAAAAGGTACCTATGCTTCTGAATACAAACTTCAAGTCGTAGTTGTTGTTGAGCCGTCCTTCTGCCGCGTGCGGAAAACAAAATAAATGCTGTCTCGTTTACCACAAAAGCTAAACAAAAGCATGTCAAGGGAGTGGTGAGTCGAGGGACACCAAATTTGTGCAATTGGATACTTTCCAGCGGTCTATTGCATCACACAGTGGCGCTTATACGGTTTCAAACGAAGCGACGTTTACTTGGCATACCGTAATGGCATTGGCGTACTGCAGTGATCGCAAACTAGTCTTTCGACGTGATGCCTTGCGTGCCGAGCTCCCCCCCCCCAAAAAAAAAAAACGCGCTTGTTTATTTAAGTTTTACGATGTGCTGAAAAGCCCCCAGTTTGCCAGTTTGATGAAGGTGTTTGGCGACTCGGTCAATAACTTGAAGCAAGGAACTCGCCGTTGTTCTCACTTGGGCCAATGGGCTGACGTTGCCATAAACGTGATATATATATATATATATATATATATATATATATATATATATATATATATATATATATATATATATATATATATATATATATATATATATATATATATTGGATGCATGAAGATTACCGAACGTGTTACCATTACTTAGGAGAGAAACGCAATCTGACATTGAAAGGGATGATGTTCGCGCTTGGCGACTGTCTGCTCTTCGCACTATGTCACGTTTCTTGTCTTTTTATTTGTAAGTGTTGAAGTGTTAAGCTTGTGTCCCGCCTACTACGCACTGATGAAGTGCTACTGAATTCATTCTTTAGTTTGTGCGTGCTGATTTTCGATACTAAAATAGAAAAATTAGAAGCAAAGAAATCCTACATTTTAGGGCAATGAGAACCACGAATACGCATCCACATTTTTTTTCTTATTTAGTTCTCGAGGAAATGAACGTAAGACAGTCCATAAGTTTATTCATGAAAGCTACGTGGCTGACAGCGTTATAGCGCGCTTGTTCTTACTCCAATGACGGTATGGAAAGGTAACAGTAGAGCATGCAGCGTTTTCAGATTAATTACCTTGATGACAATGATGTAACAAAGGTTCGGTTATTCAATGGGGGAAAGGTTTTTTTTTTAACAAATAATGTCCCCCATTTCCGTAAGTATATAACAACGACTCCAAAATGCTCGGGATAGAGTAAAAAAGAAAAAAAGACGTTTCGCATGAAATTATACAAGATAAGTGCAAGGCACGTCATCTGGACCAATTTTTTACCATCTGGATTCTTTAAAAGCGAACCCACATCTAAGCACACGGGTGTATCTATATATTTTGCCCAATATTAATATTACGCATGGCGACTGAAATTGTGATCAACTCCTTGTAATTCCATATCCTGTTCTTTTTAAGGGAAAATGTAAGTACCGAAACGTCAGAATTTACTAGACAGAAATATTTTGCCGTAGCGGGACCAGGACCGTACAATAAACGGTTATCCCAAACACAATTAAAGCTCGTTCAATAAGGGACAGTACCGCAGTTACACACCTGACAACAACGCATAATTTTGTTTACCACTGAGCTGCTAAAACGCTGCATTCGCAGAATATTTAACATGCCTCATGTTTGGGACAACGCCAAGAGCACTTTACGATGTGCTTCAACTAACGAGTGGCACCTACATTGACATGATTTTGGTGAACGGAGGGTACGACGACGATACACAGCATTATCGGCAAGCGCACAAACTGATCTTATTGCAGTGCATATACAGCCGAACAGGGCCAGAAGTACTCCTAGATCGTGCTAAGTAAACGTACATGCAGTTAAACCTGCGCTAACAGAGCGGAAAAGACCACCTTTTGAGGACGAGCATGACATACGCGCAGATTTTAGCCTTATGTGGCTTGCAGACGACGCAGGGAGCAATCGGGACTAGGCGCACTTCAGCTGGTGACCGCCAATCAGCGACTCTGCTAGATCTCGGGGCGAATACGTATAGTCTGTTAAAACATCAGAAAAAAGTGTCGGCTCCAAGTTTGATCACACTTATCGCCGTCTCCCTCACAGATAATTTGCATAAATAACCAACTTCGTATTTTAGCGTGGCCCTTTTTGTTATAACTATTCATTGACCTAGCACTATGACAATTGTTTGTTACATATATATGTATTTTTTTGCTGCCGAATCATCTTTTATACCAAATGTATTCAACATCTCGACAAAATAGAAAGTAAGTGATGGCCCGGAGGCAGCACCTTAACAAGAAAATTGTGGCAGGTAGCAGGCATGTTGTTATTAGGTGAGTAAAGCTGTGACGCGAAATCAAGGCTGGAACATAGTACGGACAAGCGCTCTATGCACCTTGCATAAGTCCTTGTCTACAGCCCTGTTCCGTTTCCTGTTTGATTGATTGATTGATTATTTGATTGACGAGGAGCTAAGGCTAATAAAGATGCCGAATAGGGTCATATAGTAGAGAAGCCTGGATTAATTTAGAGAAGCCGGGGTCTTGTAGTGTCTGATTGCACGATCACTTATACCCTGTGACGTTCGTGTATTTTTGCGCACGGCTGTTTTTGAATTACACACCGCTCAGAATACAACCGGGAAAGAAGTTTGCATCTACCGATCAGCGTAACAGCGTCAAAAGCCTTATTAGTCATAGCGTCGAGAACAAGGACTCGCGCTTCAACTCTCTGCTCGAAGAAGAGACACCAAGGTGACTGGGGAACGACGCTAGATTTGCAGCGAGTGACGGGAGGCGGGAAGGCACCTTTTGTTCCGGAGAGGGCCCTCCCGGCAGCAGTGGCAGCCGTCTCGTCTAGTGGTTGGTGGCGGCGCGCGTTTCACCGGCACGGCAGCCGGCGTCCTACGCGACGAGGCCCAGCGGCTGCTGTCGGATGGCGGCGGCATCGCCGCTCTGGCAGTCGTCGTCTGCTGGCACGGAGGAGGAGGAGGAAGGCGGCAGCCGGTGCTATGAGCAGAGGGTTCTGTGCCGGCCGCGGGTCCGGCCCGCCGCCCACCACACTGTCACCACCGTCACCACCGCGGTCACCGAGAGCGCACAGCACGGTCGCTGCGTCCGCCCCCCACCACTGGCCCCACCAACACCACCGTCGGCGGCGGTCACCGACCCCGTGGGGCCGATGGCCACCGTCGTGGTCGCGACCGAAGAAGAGTCCAAGGCGAGATGATCGCCGTAACCGTCCGGACTGCACGGCAGATCGTCCATGAATGACGCGTTCACGTGGCACGGCTCGTAGCAATCCCCCGGCGGTCCGTACGACGAGTTGCTGATTGACGGTAGGTCCGGGATGTTGGGGTCTGCGCGTAATTGAAGAAAAGAAAAGACGGGGTTGTTTCAACGTGGCGTGGCACACCTGAAAAATTTATTTTACATAGTAGGACATATTGTTCGAATTATGAAGTCCACGAGTGTTGAAGATTGGGCGAGTTGGTTCGTCGTACTTGAACTGGTATAGCGCATTACGGGGAAGAAGAAACGGCCGAGCAGACCGACACAAGAGGACAGAGCGCTAACTTCCAACTGAACTTCTCAGTTGGAAGTTAGCGCTCCGTCCTCTTGTGTCGGTCTGCTCAGCCGTTTCTTCTTCCCCGTAATGCGCTATACCAGTACAAGTTCGAATTATGAACCTGTCACCACCACCACGGTCACCACCACCTCAACAACAACAACAAAAACAACAACAACAACAACAATAACAACAACAACAACAACAACAACAACATCGACGACGACGACGACAACAACAACAACAACAACAACAACCTCCCCACTCTCATTAGACAGATTTAGTGGCGCATCCATGCGGCTGCTGCGGACGGGCCACTAAATCTGTCTATTCCTACACAAGTGAATCCGTGCGCGTGATGCAAACCGCAGACGCAGCTCGGAACTTCAGACCTCGAACAGTCTTAGCGACCAATTTTATTGTCACTGCGCGTTCTTCAGTGAATGTCCAATGTGCAACGTTTCTATTCCCTTTTACTATCCATTATTATTTCAAACTTTGTGTAAGGTAGAAAACCTGTCACTAGTCCGGCTGACCTTTCTTCTCATTGCTTTTCTCTCTCTGTGTGCACTTGTAACTAGATATTTATGAGTGTTCTTACAAATAAAATGCCACGAGCTCTAGGACTTGATGATTTATGACATCTTATTCAATATCTGGCAGCCAGGATGCCGCGTTTGGATTCTTCATGATCAAGAGCTTCATATTTTAAATCGCAAACGTACAGTTTAATTTCTTGACTTTTGTGACGAGCTGTGTGGACTATACATATCTATAGCCATTTGTCTGCTTCTTCTTTCTTACCGCGGCTGCCACATATCTCTCACTAGATCAGCGAAACTCACTAGAAAGTATGCATGGAACTTTTGTTTGAGAACCGCCTCGTGTACGAGGCAGCGCTGTGTTGTAGGAGTATCACGCGGTTTTCCTAGCACACCAAAAAAAGACCACACTTCCCATCACACAAGTGTTCACGCTGTAATTTCCCGAAGAAGTCTGCCTTGTAGGGTGGACCTCTTTGGGGCATTACAAACTCAATACGCGCTTTTCCCTTCTCTCAGGGCCAATTGTGATAGTCATTGCTCCGCAACGTTTTCCACATACGCCGCAAGCGTGACTTGCATTTATTATGCAACGAAGCTGCATCAGTCAAGGTCCTGGTGAATCGTCGCTTTCGCAGACAAAGCGACACCTAAATAAACTATTTTTGGAGTCTCTCGGCCCCTTGCCACCACTGATGCATAGCTCTTTCACAGGTGTCGCGATGCTCAGCGATGGCCCTTCTGACCAATCATCACGCCCCTTTGTCTCACGGCGTAGAGATCACACATGCGCTGTTAGTTTCCCGTCGATATTGCTAAGGCGCAGATGAGCTTCGTTCACTCGATAGAAGGAGAGCGGGGACAGAAAGAGCGCCAACACGCGGAAGAGTGCGATTGGGTCCGAAAGCGACGTGAGGCCACTGCCGCAGTCGCTGGCTGTAATGGTTTGCATCTTAACGCTGATAAAAGAACTCCAATTTTGTTTTGCGGAACACTACGCCAGTGAGCGACACATCTAATAAAATAATGTACTCCTGCTGCCGTTGTATCTGCGTCGCGTAATCGGTGCCTTAAAGCGATGGACATTGCTCTACTGTGAGACCGCACTTTTCGGCCACCGTGAGAGCATCCAGCACACTCGAGGAGAGCACACGTCGTGCTGTTGAGTTACGCATTAGCTCGACAGTGGCCTGCTGGTGACCGCCATTCTTGTATGCAAGACTGCCTGGGTCATCACAAATCATCTTGAATATAGGTTAGCACAGTGTCGACTGCCGTAGAAGGTTGTGTGCTAATCAACGCATTGCACATACGCACGCATACACACATGCGCATACGCACGCGAACAAACTGAACGGGGAGACATGAGTAAAGGAAGAACAACGCCCTTAGTGTTGATGGTCACAAGAGAGTCTCATAAAATGCCGTGTTTACCACAGCTACGTAGGGAGACCCTATTAACGTATCATAAGCAGTTTTCCAAAGTCGCACGGCGTGCCTTAGTATACCGCTATCCGTTAGGACATGCGCTTCAGTTCGAGCGCACGGGCTGAGCAAAGTCGTGGCGCTTCGCACTCGATCCCTTTTTAGTTTCGCCAGTAACAGCTTGCACTAGATGAAGTCAGGAGGCGTGTTAAATATAACGAGCCGGCTAAGGGAAGGGGAAGCTCAGTCGTTCGGAGCCTGATATAACCGCGCTTTCACCACGCGAGCCTCCAAAGGCGCTGAATAGAAGGGCCACATCGTGAAGAGGGCCGAATGCAAAAGAGCCGTGCATGGAACCTATACCAATACCACCCCCTCTTGTTTTTTTTTTCTTTTCTCAGTCACTCGAGACGTGTATGGTCCGAGGAGATCGAGGACTTCATGGGTGCGCTGTTATATAGCGTCGCCGCAGCCGCCGCTTCAGCCTCTTCCTGTACCATCCAGTCTTTACCTTTGGCCGAGGTGTGATTAATAGAGAGACGGGACGCGGATAAAGGAGAGGGCGAGGAAGAAGGCTTCGGACTCTGCCCCGGAAAGAAGACGAGCTCGCCTCGCTCCACCAGCTCTATCGCTCACACGCGCACGCGAGTCGCTGCTCTCTCTCTCTTCTCTCTCTCTCTCTACATACACGCAGTGTATTTATATCGCCAGTGTACCGGCAGAAGAACGATCTATATACACAGTACGTGCGCGCCTTTCCCGAACACGCGTAAGGACGAAAGAGCAACAACCACACACGCACACAAAAAGTAGACGCAGGCGCAACGGGACGGCGGGGATGAGGAGAAAGAGAAGAAGAAGAGAGGATGCAGACGAAGAAGGGATCGCTCCGCAGAGGCAACGGCGGTGGCGGTGCCACGAACTGGGCGGCGGTCAAGATAGAGAGAGAAACAAAAAAAAAAGAGGCACGGAGGTTGTCGAAACAACCTAGCGGATCAACGAGCTTCTTCTGCCTACCCACCTTCGCTCGTCGTGCATTTCTTTGCTTTCCTTTTTGTTCCTTGCTCCCCGCACGAAAGGGATCGCCGCCGGCCGCGACGGCAAACCAATGCCCACGTCGAAGAACGGAGCTCGGGCACCTCCGACGAGAGCAGAGCTAAGAACGGCTATCGTGTCCCTCTCTTGCTTCGTCTCGTCCGGCTGTGTGTGCGCGCGTGCGGCGACTACGCCGAGCTCTACACTCCTTTATTTCCCGTAGACTTCTGTATACATTTACTGGCTCACTCTTCCTTTCGATCGCGCCGTTGTTGTATTCTTCTCTTGATTTTTTTTCCCCTTCGTACACCGAGTCGTATAACGAGAACGTGCGTGAGGAGAGTGTTGGCGGTGGCCTGATTAGATCGGGCTGGTCGGTCAGCGTACGTGTGGGTTGTTTCGGAGATGAGCACGGTAGCGGCTCTTCAAACGTCAAGTCAGCCGTCGCGCTCGTCCGTAGGAATCGGGTTTCTTTGGCCCCCGTCTTTGGTGCACTGGTACGATTTCATTTTTGATCTCCAAATGAGTGCTTGAGGGAACGCCCATTTCAATGGTAGAGCTTTCTTTACCGGGCGTACGTCGAATTAAGTGGTAGGAATTCCACGTGTTCCCAATATTTTCTTTGGACAATGCAATTATGTACTTTCGTGGAGGCATACAGAGTTTTCCTCATTAATATGCAGATGTGATGCGAAAAGAAAAAAAAGAGAAAAGCTGATCAGACTACTATCTGCTGGCAATCGGGTTGAGTGAGAGTGTGACGAGCAAATACCATTGGTCTCAGCGTGGCGTAGTCAAGAATTCACGGTGCGGAGCTCAGATTCGCACACCGTTATAAACACACGGCCTTCAAGTGTAAACAGTGATTTAACCGCGAAAGCCCTAGGTGGCTTTTTTGGCGTTCCTGTCAACGAGATTCGCATGGCACTTTGCGAGTTTCGCGATATCTCGAACAGGTCTCACAGAGTCTCGTTATTGTCGCGGCAGGTCTCGTAAGATCACGCTCATAACCCACGTGATTTTGTTCGTGTGATGGTGTCACAAATCACTAACATTTGTGACGACATCAAACGACATAGTTGCTTGGTAGAACGTGGGCGAGTGACGCAGGCAGCGAAGAACCTCGGTAGGAAAGTTAACGGAAGAAATGGGGGGAGGTAAGGAAAGGATTGATACAATCAACTGAGATAGAAAAGGTTACGGCTTTCGTCTTTAAGTCACCTAATGTGAGTGAACAAAGGACCCTGTGATTTTTTTATTTAAAAAGAAAGCAAAAATCATTCCACGGGCAGTTTAGATACCTTGGTGGACAGTTTTAGCGATCAGTTAGGGTCACCAAACGTACAATTAACTGGAAACTTTTACGGCGCACCTTCGTAAATCTGTGGTTCTTTTCCGCTGAGAATTACTGTTATAAGAAAGCGACGCATGTGTTCGCTTCGCAATGTAGGTCATCGATTGCTTTCCCCTAGACGACATAAATTCCCTGACGAACCTGTTTGCGGCTGGCTCTTCGTTTCCAGTAGTGTTTAATAACTGAAGCTAGCTGAAGCCGTCCCCGCCTGTTGACTAGCTCAAAAGGACCGTTCGTTAACATGTCTTTCAGGGGGCTTCGATCGCGACGCTGAATCAGGCATGTTGCTTGTTTTGTTCATAATACACACACTTTTGTCGCGACGCCAGCAATTAAAGCGGAAGGCTGAGTAGAACATTGCTTTCGACTGAATTGTACGTCTTCTAAACTGCTTCACGTTTTCCAGACCACCACCTTTATCCTTAATAGAGCCCTGAAAGTATTTTTAGACGTCGCAAAAAGCACGTTTTTCGTTTCCTTAACGTGCAGGGTTTACGCTCTTCGCAAACCGGTGTCGAAAAACGCAATATTTCACCTTGATTTTTGAAGTTTTCATAGCTGAGCGCTCCACCGCAGAGGACGCTATCTCGACGAGTCAACGCAGTCCTACGGAGCTTTGTAGATGGCGACAAGGGAAGTTGCGTCTCATCCCGATATTCTAAACTCTATTACGATGGCAATAGAGATTTCCTTCTTTACATTCACTATACAGTTATTTCGTTTGTTTTGTTGCTCGTAAACTGTGCAATCTTCATTAGCGCTGACTGTTTCCGCAATTGTCAACGCTACAAATATACCTAAACCAAACTGAACATTCTGCATGGATGAGTTCATAATCGACGGCATTCGATCAAGTAAATTCTGTTAAAAGCAGCAGTAACTCGCGTTTACCGCGTCAACCTTTGGGTTAGCATCAATTTGCTCGTTAAAGTCACGTTTCCGGTCCAGGAACAGGAAACACGGGTGCGGAGTCAGCTTTGTTGTGCCTTTGTTTTCAAAAACGATTTGAATATTACTACACTTACACGTTTGAAACAGGAGGCTTCTTGATATCATTTCAACTCACTGCTGCTACACAGGTAGCAAAAGGTACAATGGGAAGTTGCGCAAAATCATGGACATAGCTTGGCTGGTTCGTAAGCTGGTACTTATAGCCTTCCTATTTAGGCTGAATAATTGAATACTTCATTAGCCGTGTTTAATCACTGGCCTATAAACTAGCTCGCTGACGTATTCGTTAACATTGATGACGTATAATGAACGTAAATAGCTTTCACTGGAAACTTTTGTAGTAATTAAATATATGTCTGACAGTTTTGCAACTTAAGCTGAGGCGCTTTTCACAAAATCACACAGAAACCATCGACAGCGCTGTGTTATTGTAAAGAAGTAGCCACAGGCTGCCTTGTAAAAAAAATGCTTGAAGATACACACTTGTCGCGTTTTCTTTTAAGTTATGTCTTTAGCAGTGCCAAGTGACGGCGTAGGATGGCAGCCACCATTGATCTCTTCCGCCGCTCTCACAGTGGTAGAGAGCGGAGAAATAAGGAGGCCGCTTCCTGACAACATATACACCTCCGGACACCCGATGCGTTTCACGCGCAACGGCGCACGTGTCTCAAAGAAGCGCTAACAATTAGTTGCCTTTCGGCAAGGAACGCCCTCCCGTAAGTATAAGATGCGCGAAATATCATGCCTTTTCTCCGTGGCGGCTTCGCGGGACAACCAATATTCAGCAACCACTAAATTGTGCGAAGGATGAAACCAGATTTGTTTTCTTAAGGGGTGTATATCCATGAAAACGTTAAGGAAATGAATGCACCATTCGATGATAACTCATTTATTGTAAAAAAAATGAAAGAGATATTTGTTGCCACTTGGCCGATAGTAAATTTACTACATACTCTACAAAAATGATACTGTGGCATTCGCTTAACGTCTATTTCAATATATACTGGGCAGGTCTCACTTCGATGTTCCTATTCACCCGCGGGCGACGAAATCTTCAGAATAATCTAATAATAATTGTCTGGTTTTCCAGTCTCCAAACTACGGTATGACTAAGAGAGTCGCCCTAATGGAGGGCTTTGGCGATTTTGGACCTTGTGTTCTTTAACGCACACCTACATCTAAGCACACTGGCCTTCCCCTCCACGGTGGTCTTTTGGCTTACTAGGCTTTTGACCTGCAGGTCACGGGATCGAATCTTGGCCGCGGCGGCTACAGTTTCGATGGAGGCGAAAATGCTGTAGGCACGTGTGCTCAAATTAGGGTGCACGTTGAAAAAACCCGAGCTGGTCGAAATTCCCAGAGCCCTCCACTACGGCGCCTCTCATAAGCACATGGTGGTTTTGGGACGTTAAACCCCACATATAGTTCAATCAATCAAAGCACACTTGCCTCTAGCATTTTTGCCACCAAAATTCGGCCACAGCGGTCGGGATTATTTTTTTTATTTATTACATACTGCAGTCCATAGACCAAGCAGGAGGGGCACAAAAAGGGAGCATAGCGAAAAAAGCGAACAAGTTATACAGCAAGTTAGAATACACAAAGCTACTGAAAAACAAGTCATACTACATAGGATGCTTAGTTATACATATCTAGAAAAAAAAGCGAACAAACTTCTAGAAACCGTTTCAAGCCCAAAAAATTAAAGCTACACAGTTGAAATAATAAGATGAGGTAATCTAGCATTGAAATATCAACAGTGTTGATTACACAAAAGATGCATGTAGTTTTCAAAGTCGGGAATGCCACGTTCAGGAAAAACATTTGAAGGCAGTGCATTCCATTCGCTAATGGTTCTCGAAAAGAAGGAATGTTTGAAAAGATTAGTACGTGCAAGATCCAAAGGGCGTGTGGAAAGGTTAAACCCCCCTCTGAATATTTCAATTTTGCGCCAGAATGTATACACTTGCACACGCAAGGTCACACACGTACGGAGGTAACGTTCCCAAGTTTGCTGTATTCGCGAGATGTATATAAATCTGGCCGCAGTGACCAGGAATATAATTTGGCTGCGCCAGTATCGTGCCTATACATATAGCCGCACGTTAGTGAACCCCAAGTGGTCAAAATTAAATCCGGAGTCCATCATACAGGCCTTTCTAGTTATCATGCCATGAATTTAAGCTGGTAATAACTCCAACAGGTAATTAATTATTCTAGATTACAGGCGTTAACGCTTCAGAGGATCATCGTAGGCGTAGTTCCCAAATTGTGCTAGAAGCCCAGAAGCACGGAAGCTTGACGAGATATTCTGATTTCTATAACGCGCGCACGCACGTACGCACACGCCCACTTGCCAGGAGAGTGTGGAGGAAAGCCGGAGGGAGGCAATCGTCACCGGGTCGTCGGCCACGAAGAACAACGCCAAGGCAAACAAGAGGGCCTCGTCCGACCTGACAATCTCTCACGTCGCCGCTCGGGCGACGTCGAGACCCAGCCGAGGAGAGAAGGAAGGAGCGACGAGGATCGTGGCAGTGGGATGGGAAGCGAAAACAAAGGTGGAACCTCGGGTAATAGCTGGGAAAATGGGAATCGCCGCAAGGATGGTCGAGGTGTGCGAACGAGGGTGATCGAGAAAACAAAGATCGGGTCGTCTCGGGCGTCGCTGCGAGTGACGGATTCGCCGGGGAGTGCGGGCTTGCCAAAAAAAAAACGTATAAGAAAGGAAGTGAAATGGAGAGAAAGAGAAAAGTATATACCTCGTTGAAGGACCTTTCCCGTGCACAACCCCCGCTCGCATCCCATGGGCGTAGTCAATGTTCGTTTGTCCTTTTTTGTATTTCTGTGGCGCACTGCCGAGTCCGCTCTCAAGATGATGTTCCCACTCGCAAGCAAGCTGGCCCCGATCGTAATGTAGTTTAACTGCGAGGTCAAGCTGACTACCAAACCACAGCGCTTTCAGACGTGAAGTGCGTTAGTTCATTTTCTGAATTTTGGTCTCAGATATTTTACTTGGAGCAAAGATGTTTGCTCCAATGTATCTAGAAAAAGGTCTAAATCGGTAATATCTGCTCCAAAATCTAACTGTGCGGTACAAACGAAAGTACATCGTTTTACGCGACATTACTTCTTTAGAAACATTCTTGACTCATAGTGAGTAAAGAAAAGTGCGTGCACTTGGGGACGTATTTCTGAGATAGCATAGCGGACAGCTTTCGGAGGTGATATCGTGACACGGAAGTTTAGGCATACAATACAACATTAACATGAACAAAGGTAGCGGAAAGAACGATATCTACTAAGCCATGCAGAGTTGCAAAAAGGGAAATCGTTGGAATGGAAAATGGTTTCCAATAATGGCGAGTGTTATGACATCACTGAATTTGGTGGGTTTTCGAATATTCCATGTAGTGCAGTACCAACTACTCAACATCATTATACGCTCTTCTAACTATTATTATAGCTATTTGATTTGCATACGCAGATACACAATGACACATAGGAAAGAGGGAGAGAGCAAGCTGGCAACTGCCGCCTGTAGGGGCACAACGCACAAACAGTTCACAGCCAAAATGAGTGTGCCTGAGAGGGCATAAGTTCGTCGAAGATATTTTCGAATCAAGCTGATCTGCCATAGTAGGTAGCAGCTGCTGGAGAACTCCAGCAAGGCAATTGAAGACGATAGTTTTTTCCCGGCATACTTCAACGCAAAAAATTTCGGTCTCTCTGTCTGTCCCTCTTTTCGTCCTCCTGTCCAGCCACCCGGTGAAAGTTTCCTCAACTTCCACCTATTTGGTCTGTTGGCTGCGTTCATACTTGTTAGCATTGTCAATCGAAAATGCTATATTACACATAACTTAGGTGCAACATCAATACGTAAGTTTTCGGCAGCGTGTGCTTTTATTTACACAGATACGTAGCTCTAAAGACCGAAGTGTTCATTACGCTACTCTGGCAATGAATGCTACGCTATGAACGAAAAAAACGGGTGTTTCCAAAGCTTCACTAAAAAATTGAGAGGCCTTAACTGAACTCCAAGGGGCTTTAAGTCAAATGAACCCGTACTGCCACCTACCAGGGGCTCTGGGTTCTAAGAAAACTTGTTTTTTTCACATTACTGCTAGATGGCGCATATTTCACGCAGTGGATCCAGACAGAAGGCAATCGTCTTTCGACGTATTTTGCAGCGAGGTACGTAGTTATGCAACCAATTTTTTAGGGGCGAAGCTCCTTGAGGCGTGGCTTGGGCGTCTCTCGTAGTACGTAACCACCAGTGGCACATACGCGAAATAGGTATAACATTTGACCTCCAAGGTGGTGCCGGTGAGAGATTTCTTCTGTGCGTTGTTTAACAATAAAAAATAGTGCTCAATGTACATGCCAATGGCTGCTAATGGGGAATGAGAGACAGGAGCATTCGGCTTTTAGTCGACTCGCACGCTGCGATCCCCATTAGCAGCCATTGGCATGTACATTGAGCACTATCGGACAAGAAAGGGTTGCTACATTATACTCGCTGGGTGTAACCTCCTTAGTTTTAGAAAGGTTTAGCGAGCGTTGAGCCGCAGGGCCATGAATACAATGAACTAGTATATACTATGAATGAATTCGAGGTGGTTAAACGGGGGAAGCAGATACGATGTGCAAGCCGTAAGAAATTAAAAGCTGAATCCTCCTTTCTCTCATTTCACATCAGCAGCCACTGGCATGTACATTGAGCACTATCTGACAGGAAAAGGTTGCTAAGTTATACCCGCTGGGCGTAACCTCCTTGGTTTTAGGAAGGTTTAGCGAGCATTGGGCCGCAGTGCCATGAATACAGTGAACTAGTATATAACATGAACTCAAGGTGGTTGAAGGTGGGAAGTAGACCCGAAGCGCAAGTCGTAAGAAAGTGTGCGTGTGCCACCTCTCGTTTAGTCCTTGGAATGTCCACTGAATGGCGGTGCTTCTATATGGGGAATATATCATGAAAAGATTCGAGATGGTGGGACTTGGAGTGTTGAATAGATGGACGAACGGACACACAGACAGATGCATGGATGGACGCATTAACGGACGCAGGGGCGGATGCATGAACGAACGCAGGGACGGGCGCACGAACAGGCGCATGGACGGTCACACAGACGGACGCATGGACGGATGAATGCTTCGCCCCACTCTTCATCATTCACTCCGTGGATATGCTGCCATTTTTTTGTCTTCTTTCATGATAGCACTGAAAGAAATTGATTTAAACAATATACGGTGAAACGTACTGCTAGGGGAAAAATAGCTTAAATGTAGCAAATGCCGGCTAGCCTGTGATAACATCATCAGCGCCACCGCAACCACCATATTCATGTTCTACTCACAATTGCTGCGGCTGTTGCACGGTTGACAACGTGATAGTTTGTTTTAAGAATGACAGTATATTGAACCATTGAATTCGTGTTCTCAGACTAGTTAATTTTCGCGCCTTTTCTTTCATTGTAATGTAATCTTCAGCATACTATCTCGTCCACCACAGATGAGAAGTTCTCTTTTGCTGGAACATTTTTAAAAGCGTTTGGGAGGCCAACATGCCAGTAAATATGTTGAATCTCGTTGTAGCAAGTACACTGCAACGGTCAATGCGAATTTCGCAGTGTAACAACACACACACACACACACACACACACACACACACACACACACACGCACGCACGCACGCACGCACGAGCACACACCCTCTCCCTCACTCGCACACTCACTCACTCACTCACTCACTCTCACACACTCTCACCTACTCACTGATGCGTGCTCACGCTAACTACAGCATAAAGATTTAAAATAGTCCTCCCAGCTGTTTCAAAACGTCTCGTGTTTACCTTTGATCATAGACGATGCGAACAGCAGAAAAAAAAATGAGAAAGGCTGAGCGTCGAGCGCGCGCTAAGTGCTCCCGATGATGTAACAACAGCCGGCTGTGGGGCACTCGGCAAACTAAGCGGCGTACCAATGCGTTACACTTGCGTCCGCAGTTCAGCGACAAGCAACAAAAAAGTAGTGCCTTGTTTTTTTCTCTTGCGCTGCTACCAGAAATTGAATGAAAGAAGCGTGTGCAAATGTGGCGTTTGAGTTGGTGCTTTAGATTTTTTATTACAGAACTTGAAACTGCTGAAGCGTGATATAAAACTATCGCAAAAAAGAGACAAACAGAGAACTTTGGGAACGTGACAAAACGTCAAAGTGAAACGTTAGATTAAAAGAGACAGCGCGAATCATCGCCACGGGCCGCTGTGGCTGATATTGGTGTTTGAATAATAATAATAATAATAATAATAATAATAATAATAATAATAATAATAATAATAATAATAATAATAATAATAATAATAATAATAATAATAATAATAATAATAATGATAATAATAATAATAATAATAATAATAATAATATTATTATTATTATTATTATTATTATTATTATTATTATTATTATTATTATTATTATTATTATTATTATTATTATTATTATTATTATTACAAGTTAGACGGAAAGACCTGGAATCTTTCGCAGAATCGGAGTGGCAAGAGAAATTGGTGATTAAATGTTTCTACCTACTACCCAGCATTTCGCCTGCATTGTTTCATGATGTCATGTCTTCCATTGAACGTGTGATTTCGTCTCATAGTAGGAACAGGATTACTGTTCTGGGTGACTTAAATGTGCCTGGAATTGACCGGAGCACGTTTACTTTTTCTCACTGTATTCACTTCATCGAGAAAAAGTGCAGCCTGCTCTTGGATTTTCTGGAGTTTAATTCTCCACTGCAACACAGCACAGTCGTCAATTGCAAAGACAACGTCTTGGACCTCTTTATGTCTGTCAAACACGTTGAAGCTGTACGCTCCGAGATCTCTCTTGTTCGTCCCGACGAATTCCACCCACCACTTAATGTAAGATTATCTGTATATGCCGAAAATACGAGCTACAGTAGTCATTTTAACCAATCTATAAGAGTTGCTTTTAAGAGAGGGGGCTACACTGGCTTTTATCGTTACTTGTCAGCCATCGATTGGCCTCCGGTTACTTACAAACCAAGTGGTGATGAACAAGTTTAGCAGTTTACGTAGCTTGTATTAAACAGCATCGATAAGTTTTTACCACGGTATACGCCTAAACCTTGTAAATATCCCCACTGGTTTCCCCCTGAACATACAAGTGCACTGAAGCATAGAGACCGTGCGCACAGGAAGGCTAAATGTTCTTCATTCAGCAAGTGGAAGGAAGAGTTCAGCTATTTACGAACTTTATCTAAACGCCTATATAAACGGGACCACAATTCTTATATTGCCTTTATAGAAAATAAAATCTTTTTGACAGGCCAGCTCAGTTTTGGAAATATGTACGCAAACGGTCTGGCAAAAGTGGGGAGTCCGTCAGGCTATTGGAATCTGACAGTGTCGAAGTGCATGCCGTTGCTGACTGTTTTGCCGCGCATTTTTCATCCATCTACAAAGCCTCAGACTCTTCGACTCAAATAGTACAACAGCCCAAGGCAGTTAACACATTTAGTGGTCTATCGCTGGATGAAAAGCTCATCTGCTCATGCATTAAGCGCTTGAAACTGTCCTTAGCGCGTGGCCCAGATGATATTCCTTCTGCCATACTAAAAGGTTATGTAGTATACATCCCCCAGTATTGACTACAATATTTAACAACTGTCTGAGCACTTGTACATTTCCTATAGCATGTGGGAAACAGCGTGTGTGGAAAACAGGCTGTGGAAAACAGGCTGCAAAACTGATGCTTTTCATTATCGCCCTATTTCTTCATTGTGTGCCACATCGAAAATCGTTGAGCAGGCTCTTTACAACATTTTGTATGTTAGCGTGAATAGTTCGTTAATTCCCAATCAACATGGGTTTTTCCCTGGCCGCTCAACTACCACAAATCTTGCTAGTTTCATGACGCAAATCTCTTCCATTTCTTTCAGAGGACAGGTTTATGAAGTCTATTGTGACCTGAGCAAGGCTTTTGACGTAGTCAGCCACTCACTGTTTTCGCTTAAACTTGAAAGCTTTGATGTTGACTCGTCTGTTGTCAATCTCCTGCACAGCTATCTGCTTGATAGATCATGCTACGTTGCCGTAAATGGCCAAACGTCTCCCTTGTACAGAGTTACTAGTGGACTCCCTTAAGGATCGGTATTAGGCCCACTCCTATTTTTAATTCACGTTATTGATGGTTTTTTTTTTCAAATCGTAATTCTTCTTTTCTCTTGTATGCTGATGATATTAAGATATTTAAAAAAATTCATTCAGTCAACGACTGTCGCTCTTTCTCTGAATGGTGTGATAACATAATTAACCTCTGTCTGAACACCTCAAAGATCAAATTCATGAGTATATCTTGCAGAACACCCATCGTGTCATTTCCATACTCTGTCAATACCATGTCCTTACGTAAGGTATATGAATTCAATGATCTTAGTGTTTTTTTTTTCTGATAGCACGCTAAGTTTTTGTGCTCACATTAAACGTGCTGTCATGCGTGGTCTTTATTTTCTTGGTTACATTTGTAGCATCTCTCGAGAATTCAGTTCTCCTACAGTTTTCCACAAATCGTACACCACCATATGCCTTCCTCAACTCTCATATGCATCTGTGATCTGGAATGACATTGCTAAATCTGGCGGTGACGCCATTGAGCGAGTCCAGAAAAAATTCACAAGCATTTACAATCATCGTTTTGCTAGAAATAATTCTGGATCTTGTTCTAATACCGCCATATTATTGTCATTTTTCTGCCCACGAAATTGCGCAGACCAATTATTTTTTTACAAACTAGTTCACGGTATGCTATCCTGCCCTTTACTTCTCAGTTGTGCACATTTTCGAATTCTCCTTAAGTTAACCAGAGAGAATCGACCATTCCATGTGCCTGCCAAGTTCTTTCAACACTCTAATTTTCAGAGAATATAAAGTCTGTATAATGTTAACTTTCATGATCTTGATGTATTTCACAGTCCACTGTCATCATTCTTATCCCAGCTCTGCACTGTTTTAACATAGTTTTTCACAATGTACAGATTTTTTTCCTTTCCGTATTTCAGGAATGTTTCGGCATAGATGTATATATTCTCCTTCATTTTTAACTTCCTTTCTATGAATTTCTCCTTGTCTTCCTATTGTTCCCATATTGCGCTGATTTATTTTTTTCTATGTATTTTCACTGTTTATTTGATTTTTCTGAAGGGTGCCTGTATTGTATTATTTGTATTGTTTTATTGTTCTTTGTTGTTTTTATTATTTATTTGTATTATTTTATTTTTGCGTGTACCTGCACCAAGACCCCATGGTTGTTCCAGGGCATGTTAAATAAATGATTGATTATAATTATTATTATTCGGGTTTTTCAACTAGTGGGGTTTCTAAAGGGTAGGTACTGGGCCCACTCCCCTTTTCAATTTATATTAATGATGTTTCTTCTGTCATTCGGAATTTTTCTTTCATTTTGTATGCCGATGACATAAAGATATTTAGGGAAATTCATTGAGTTATCGATTTTCGCTTGCGGCAATCTGATTTGTGTTCTTTTTCTGAGTGGTGCAGGATCAATAACCTCTTCCTAAATATTTCAAAAAGCAAGGTATTGAGTTTCACTCGAAAAACATCTAGTGCGCCATTTTTTATATTCTGTCAATTCTGTGTCGTTGTGTAAGGTATGTGAGATCAATGATCAAATTGTTATTTTTGATAGGACTTTACCCTTTTCGGCTCACGCTAAGCGTGTTGCTTTACGTGGCCTTCGCTACCAAGCTTAGTTTGCAAAATATTCAAAAAAATCTGTTATCCTGTGCCCTTCCGAAAATTGTACACCACGCTTTGTCTTCCTCAACTTGAGTGTGCATCTGTGATCTGGAATGACATTCCTAGTTCCAGCAGCTACGTCATTGAGCGAGCTCAGAAAAAAATCCTAAGCATTTACAACCATCGTTTCGCTAGAAATGACTCTGGATCTCTTTATAACGCGGCTGGATTATTATCATTGTGATCATTTTGCTGCCGACAAAATCGCGCTGAGCTTGTGCATGGTGGTGGTAAAAACTTTAGTTGACCGAGAGATTAGGGCACGTACCGCCCAGGGTCGCTACACGACCCCCACTGCGCTATGCGTTCATGAGTTCACGTAGTTGCATGACGTGGGCGGCCCAGCCAGTGGCGGTATCATATCCTGCCCTGTACTGCTCGACTGTCTTAATTTCCGAATTCCACGTAAGCTCACCAGAGAGAAGAGACCCTTTAATGTAACCGCCTGCGAACATTCGACCATCGGCAGGATGCCACGTCTTTATAATGCTTACTTTTTGAAGCTCGATGTCTTTCACGGCTCCTAGTCGTTGTTCTGCTCCGAGCTTTGCACTGTGCTTACATAGCCTCGTACACTGTACCCATTTTTTTCCCTGCCTGCGCATAGTTGTATATGCGCAATTTCATAGCTTTTTTTATTCCTGATATCTTATTATGAATGTTTGCCTTTGTTTGTGTTTTTTTCTCGTGCGCCAGTACAAACACTTCACGGTTGTTGCTGGGCACATTAAATGAATGTTTGGTTATTATTATTATTATTATTATTATTATTATTATTATTATTATTATTATTATTATTATTATTATTATTATTATTATTATTATTATATCCAGGGGTTTTTTTAACAACCTAAACCCACGATATGGTTGAGAGATGCCGTAGTGGGGGGCTTCCGGAATTTCGACTCGCTGGGGTTCTTTAACACTCACCTAAATCTAAGCACCGGTATCAAAGCCGCAACATTCGGGTCAACAATCGAGCGCCACGCAAAAAAAGTTAAAAAAAAGTGAAGCCAACGTTTTGATAAATGTGACGTGCCAGTTCTCATTCCTACTACAGCGTCTATTGCTCGCGTGTTCCTTGCTGCTTTTGTTCCACTACCTCCGACTACGCTTTACTAATCGACATAGCTGTCGCAATAAGACAGTTGACTCACCCGTGTGTTCTTCAGCACAGACAATAATATGTTATCGACCACTTCTCGCGCCTAGGTTCTTTCCTGGACGAGCAATACCGGAACCTCTAGCCTGATGCTCTATCGGGATTTCATATAATTACAGGTTTGGTCCGCTTGGATTCACAGCTCAAATGCCGACAACGTCACTCGGGATCGTGTAGACGTGTAACTTGTGTGCCCGTTTGGGAGATTCTACTGGGACTTGTCAAAGCCCCGTGATCTCGTATAATGGCTGCCATTAATTTGCGCTCTCGTGTGTCCTGCTTCTATCTTTCACTTTCCACCTCTACGTGTAAGGCAGCATTACTGAAAAGTCTTAGGCAATTTTCTCAGCGTTTCCAATCTTCATTAACGCGGTTTTCGTAAAGCGTGCTTTGCCTGTTAGACAACCATGTACTGCAACAGAGACAACTAAAAACTCCTCGAGTTTTTTTTTTTTTTGACGAAATTTGTGGCAAGTGTTGACATTAGTACGAGCAGTTACCTTGAAGACATTCAAATCTACGAAGTTTAATGAACCCGAAATGTCAGTCGATCTTCATGGGGTCCTTAATATTAATTGTTGGGGTTTAACGTCCCAAAACCACCATATGATTATGAGAGACGTCCTCATGGGGTCCTGACGGTATCTTTATATCTACGGTACATGTTACTTTAAGCGAGCTTCATCTTTATCGCACAACGCATTCCCAAAGTCACTCTAAGTGACCTCGGGGCATTTACCTTGACGCACGCAGTCTGTGAGCCACTAAGTGGCATTTTACTTCCAGATAGTGTCGGGCGTAGCAATGTGATTCCACTGCCACTGAGTCACGACATCTGGTTGTCTACTGAACAGATGTGTGGACACTAGAGGTAATAATCCACACGTTCTCGCCCCTAAAACACGTGAATTAATGGAGTTGATTTGGATTGATGAACATCTACGTATATTCGTTAGATTTGATTGATCAGAAAGAGCTTGCAAGAGAAAGTACTTAAGAGAACCATGCTACAGACAAGCCACGCTGGCGACTACGTTTTTACGGGCATCGACAAGCTGTTCATCAAGCCACGTATTCGGCTTGGTCACTGGATGAGCCAGCCTGCGTGCTCTGAAGTAATCGCTGAACGATACGCTGCGAGGAAAATCCCCGAAGAAAACCGGGAAGAAAGTGTACTCCAGCATTGCCAGCCGCAAGGAAAGCTGCATCGCCATTGCTCCCTCGTTGTGTGTGCTTTGGCTCGGAATCACGGCTCTTGTGGTACGTTTGGGCTGGCGACTTTTGTTGCGCGGCTATCTGTCGTTCCGGGAAGCCGTATCGCATTGGGCCGCCCGTCATCGGCGCCTACGGCGAGCAGGGAGGCAGGCGTGCGCGGAACAATAGTTGCGTGCACGAGCGGGGTCACTGGTGGCGTTCGCGCTCGCGGCCGTTCAGGAGGCGTGGGCGATGACGTTGGCCTGGCGTGGCGTGATGTGTTGTTGCTGCGGCTGCTGCCGTTACGCGTGGTTCTGAAGCTGTGTGAAGGAGAGGGGGGCAGCAACGTCAGCGACGCCATCGTACGCGCCAAAGCGTCTCGCCTTCTTCGCCTGCCGTTGCTTCCGGCACTTGCTGCGAGTCTTACGCCTACTCGCGATACAACGGGCGTGTCTCGGTTTTGGCGTACGTCAGTAGGAGGACGTGTCTGTCGTCGCTGGCTAACGATTCCACATTCAAGCAATTCAAGCGCCGGCGTGCGGACTTCCTATCTTTGGCTTCTTGCGATAGAGCTAACAAATTGACAAGAAATAAAATTAAACAAACAAAAAAATGAAGACAACTAACAACAGGGACATGGATTTGGTAGCCTGCTAGTAGTTTTACGTTGTCTACAGGTGCATAATTTGAGTACGAGTGATGGAACAATGTCGCATTAAGGTTATGTCGAAATAAGAAAAGAAAATGCCACCTTGCATCTTTATTCCAAAGCCTGTCTTATACAGCGCCCTCCCTTCTGTGAGTCTTCTGAGTGCTACACCACACTGGTAATTCTTAGTTCTATTCCTCACTTGCTGTTAATGCTGATAAATGTATTGCAATGCAGACCTTAATGCGGCCTACTACAACAGCTCACTTCTTAACCAGCGAAACTAATAATAATAATCAGACCAAAACGTGCTACAGTTCATAGTCTGTACAATAAACCGAACTTACGGCAACATTCTGCAACTTCATTCGTGATATTCACATGATAACCTGCAGAGATAACCTTATCATTCTCTTCTGTCTGGCACACAATCAAAGAAGTAAACATACATTTTGCACCGAATTTCGTAACCAGAAGCATTCCTTCTTTGTTTTTTTTTAAGATTAAGCTATTTCAAGTCATCTCGTGATGTACAGCCGCGGCCACGTCTGTGTAGAGCACACGAACAGCCGGCTTTTGTTCTGCGGGGTGAAACCTTGGGGCAGTATCAGGCTGTGACGTGGTCACCTTGACAACTAGGCCTTGCATACTCCAGATACACCACTTCAGAGCCCGAAACTGCGTCAAGGTTTCGACGCGCAGAGCAAGAACCGGCTTCTCGAGCGCTCTACAGAGACGCGGCCGCGGCTGTACACCTCGAATTCTCAGCCTTACGTACAAGACACGAATGTGAGTTCAGCTTATATTTAATCTGCACCAGCACTGTTAGTGTGCTGTAGTGTGCACGCGTTGTCAAAAGCACGCACACACAAACAGAGGCGCGCTTTCATAACACACCCGTTGGTATTCACCACGGTTGCTGCGGTTCTCGGGCCGTTCACCGGAAATACACGGGTTCGATCTCGGCCATGGCAGTCACATTTCGATGAAGGCCAAACGCTATAGAGGCCCTTATACCGTGCATTGTCAGCGCACGTTGAAGAACTCCAGATAGAAGATATTAATCGGCGTCCTGCACCATGGCATCTCTCACAGCTTGAGCCACATAGCCCGAGTCGTTAAACTCTACAAACCAGCTAAACTTGCGCACATTCGCGCCTACACAAGCACTCGGGCGTTTTCAAAACGTATTTGCTCTCTGTTCAGGAAATAAACTCAGTGCTCACGCAGTTATTCCGTATCGTTCCGCACGCCCTCGCAGCTAACTGCGCAAACAAGAAACTGATAAAGTACGATTTGCTTTTGGTAACAGCGAAGGTGTTGAAGTCCGAGGTAAAGCGTTGGGTGTACGCAAAAAACCATTCGCGCCATTGCTTATCACGCGCCGTTATCAGCCACGCCCTACGGCAGAGACGATCCGCGCAGCCGCCACTCTTGAGTTTCCCGCCGTGGCTCGAGCGTATTACGAGTGACGAAAAGTTCGTGCTTCTACCAAGGGTGCCACTGTCAGCTATGCACGTTACTTCTGGCGCTAGTGTGTCCGAGTTTGGACATTCTTGTATGATCTCTGGCAGGCCGTGGTTTGACTCTATTTCTTCTACGCCATGACTGAGCTGATATAGGCCAAGAAGACCACGTTAAGCTCCTAAAATTGACTAGCTTCGCACTTTTGTAAGCTTTACACGGTTAGTGTTGATTTCTCTTTCTCCCCCTCTTTTTTTAGATTGATCGCGTCGGTTAATTTCCTCAAGCAAGTCATATGCTGGCTGATGACCTACGGAGTACCGTCGTGTAAAAAGAAATAAAGAGGGCGCTAGACTCCCTCTGGTTGTGCGCGTCCAATAGAACCACCGCGAGTCGAAGACCAAATAGTAGCTTAGACCTATTGATGAAGAAACAAAAAGACAGACAATGAAAGGAGGGAAATCGAACGTCACTATCTACAGTCGCTCGCCCATCCCGTTTCCTTTCGCTTTCCTGGGTGCTCCGATCTGTGTGCGACACAGCCGCGGAAAAAAGGGACTCGTTCCCAGGGTGCAAACGATCTCTTTTTCTGCTCTCTCGCGTGTGCCAGATGAGAGACCATCTGGGTCCTTTAACAACATGTCCGAAATGTCGGCGTGGCCGGGCCAGTCGGCTAACAAAATGAGACGAGTGCGAAGAGTCGGCGACCAAGCGACAACAAGGGATAAAGGGAGCGTGTGATAGTGCGCAAAAAAAAAAGTCCAAACTAAACGTAGAACGGAACGTTCAGAAAGAACGAGAGAGGAGAACCCGTTTGAAGCAGGAGATCACGACGGTTCGGGCAACACGGAAAACGATGCCCAGGGAACAGAAAAAAAAAGAACGAAAACGCGACGATGGTGGTGATTGAGACAACAGGAACGCGAAATGAAGGAGAGAGCGAGGAACTGAGGTGACACTGCGGCAAGACGGAGGACATCGGCGGCGACGGACCGCTTCGCCGGAGGACCGGACTGCCTGAAAACGACTTCGGCAACCGTGGCGGCGAGACAGAGAGAGAGCAAAAGTGCGTGGGGAGAGTTGCGCCATCTTAGCTGAGAAAGAGTAGAAAAGGGGGGAGAGAAGTGAAAACAAAGATAAAGTTGCAGCTCGAGGAACACCAGGAAACGTTTGCGAATGAAGAACCCAACGGATAGACGTTAGAAGAAAAAAAGCGCGGGTGGGGGGGGGGGGTGTAAAAAAAAATAAAACTAGAGCAAGCCATCCGTCTTGAGCGTAGAAACAAATGTTTTTGCGCTTTTCAATACTCCCACGAGGCCTCGTATTCGACGGCGGCGGCGGCGGCTACATTCTCGACCCACTGTTTCATTTTTTGCTTGTTCCCCGCTCTACTCTCGGGATGTTTCCCTCCTCCCTTACTTTCCTTCATCCGCTCTCGGTTGCGCCGTTCGTACCGCCTTTTTCTTGCCTGCTGCGTGGACATCCGCGTCGACGTATTTTATAGCAACCACGTTCTTCGTGTTCTGCCGCCATCGTATGCACCCACTCTTTCTTTTGACTTCTACCGCGCCGAGCCGAAAGCCGACAGGGACGTTGTCGCGCGGACGAAAAGACGTTCGCATATATATACTCGTGTATTGCGTGGCATGTTGTCGATGGGCATCCACTCGTTTCTTCGTACATTCGTTCGCGTACTTTTCTTTCAACGCTGTAAGGTAACCAAGCTCACTCGCTGTACGATCTTTCGTTCCGCCTCTCGCGACAACGCGCTGTCTGACTTTGGACGCGCTCCGTCGCGATAGTTGCGTGCAGTAGAGACGATTATGGATTGGCGCTCACGCCGACCAGACCGAACGTTTGACCGCGTTTGAGCGAATACCACCTCCTCCAAATATAAACCACTTATTGTGGAGAGGACTAATGATTAGCTTCAAGTAGTCTTGCCAATGCTGTTTTTTACATTGTACAGCTGATGCTGTTCGCAAGTGCTCAAGCAACGTAGCGAATTAGGCTAGTTGCATCATAGTCATGACAGTCAATGTGTGGAAGACACGAAACACTAGAAAGTACTCGACGCAGGCACCGAATAAAGGGACACTTCTTGAACTAAAACCGCTATGTTTGAAGGAGTTGAGGAACCAAGAAGGCTTATCGATTCGGTTGTGGCGCGTTCCTGTTTTGCCTCGCTGAAAAACATCGCTGCATCGAACCTCGCGAAGAATAAACAGAGGGGGCACGAGAGGCGTTGTTTCTCATTCCTTCGCGCAGCGCCAACCGTGTGAGCAGCTCGGGCAAGCGCTCTTCTTCTTTTTTTTTTTTCCTCTGCCGTTTCTCAGAAAACGCCCGCCGTCGAAGTCCGTCCGGTTCACCAGCGCGCACCCCTTTTTCTCCTTTCCCTTCTTTTTATTTTCCCTTTTTATTTCCGTTCTGCGTATTTTTCTTTTGTTTTCAACGGCTAGCGGTCTCGTCCGTCTACTTGGTTTCTCCGAATACTCAAGCTCTTACGAGCTCGCTTTCGTATGAGCGCCAAACGAATCTCTTCCGCGTTTTCACGAAAACGCGTTCTTGCGGTTGTTTGTTTACCAAATCGACGTCGCTCGACTTCTTTTTTCTTTCTTTTTTTTCTGCTTCTGTCGAACGACGCGGCGACGATGAGCTGCGGTGGTTGTCCACTGAGCGCGCGCGACGTGCGTGAAAACAGGGCCAGAGAAGACAACGAAGACGAGTAAATCGTGCGAGCCTCCTCGCGAGGCGATAATGCAGAGAAAGAGAGAGAGAGGGAGAGAGAGAGAGATAGAGAGAAAGAACAAGCACGCCAGCGGAGTGAGAACTTTCTCGCCTTGGCGCTGCATGGTGCGCGCGCTGGCAACGTGATGGCGGCGAGAAACGTGAAGCAGCGCGCGAAGAAGCCGATCTGAGGATGGTGCGGTCCCAAGCGAGAGGGGCGTCGGAAGGGGGCGAGGACGGGCCGTCTTTGGGCGGCGCTGACGCGCAGCCGAATTCGAAGCGACGGGCCAGAATTCACGAGCTCAGCTTGGCGCGGAAGCGACAGGCACTTGATGGGCGGTGCGTGAAATAAGAGAGGCGCAACGGGTCGGATCTTCTTCGTTTTGGTTCTTTGTCCGTCTCACTTTTTGACGCTCGCACGTTGGTCTCGCAAGAGCCGCTTCACGGTGTAGCCATTTGAGCCCCCCCCCCCCCCCCGCTATCCCCTCCAGCTTTCCTTTCTTTACACTATTAACTTTTATTTTTTGTCTCACTCTTCTCAGCCATCGCGCCTAATGATCATCTAACAGTTTCTTTTTTTCCCATGATACGTGCATTAAGAAGTGTTTTGTTACTCGTTTCGCCTTCCTCGCATGTGTCGTTTCGCGCTTCGCATTTTTTTTTATTAATAAGGTACAATTTTCTTTTTGCACAAGCCAGAAAAAAATTTCGTCTGACGCGAGAATCCAGTTTATTCACTGATAAAATGATTGTCGCAGTGCATTGCATAAGTAGTTGAGTTTCAGGACTATACTCGTAAATTTTTTCTTCTTTTATTAATGAAGTTATATTTACAGAATTCTATGGTTTTAAATTGTCACGTGCAGGTGAACAAAAATGAAAATGAAGAAAAAAAAGAGCCAAGAGGAATACGAAAGCATATACGCACAAAGCATTTTATGCTTGAGGTTGAAGTTATAGCGCGGTATATATCGCTTTGAAGGAAGCCTCAGGAGGGTTCGTGGCCAGTTGACTGACCTCAAACGGTCGTATGGCTGACATATTTTCTGTACACCGGAGCTTATGAACATTCAACGCGAGGACTGAACTATTTTGTGTTTTCTCGCCGTGTTATTTTAAAGACGATAGTCTATTTGGCGACCTTCGAAGCAAAAATTTTGGTCTGTCTGTCTGTCTGTCTGTCTGTCTGTCTGTCTGTCTGTCTGTCTGTCTGTCTGTCTGTCTGTCTGTCTGTCTGTCTGTCTGTCTGTCTGTCTGTCTGTCTGCCTGCCTGCCTGCCTGTCTGTCTGTCTGTCTGTTTGTCCACTCTTAACGGCACCAGGTAATTTAAACGGCCTACCCCATCCGCAGAGCCCACCATTATTTCTCGAGGCTTAGCGTTCATACTCGTACATTTGTCAATTAAAAAGCAAAAATTGCGCATTTCTGGGGCACCACAACAGCACGTATATATTCCGCATGTGCGTATTTTACTAGAAAAGGCATGCATAAGTAATTTGAAGGACTGTAGCGCCTATCACGCTGCGCCGACGCTTGCACGAAAAGGCGAGTGTTTCCAACGCTTTGCTAAGACGAAGCGGTGGGGGCACCTACCCGTCACTTTGCGTTCTACACCTTATCACCTCTGAGACTGGCGCGCACCCCCGTCTCAGAGCCACGCGCTTCGTTTTCGAAGAAAATTGCCAGCTGGTGCTCATGTTTCACGTGTGACGTGACTTGATGCGCTCGTTCGCCCTTGCTGCACGCTCGAAGCACACTAACACAGTGCCTCCAGACTACCATTAACCGATTTTCTTGCGCAGAACATCAATTAAATGTTTTGTTCAATCTCTCCACAAGCAAGGCTATCGTCTTTCGACGACATTTGCAGAATAACATGCAGATACGGCGCCCATTTTTCTAAGTATTTGCGGTTCTGATACATTTTGTTGTAACTGTCTTGCCATGGAGAGGTGGAGATTCATATTACTTAGACTACTTCGTATCTATAGGATCTGGGGCAAAAAATAAGAAAAATAACTCAATAACAAAGGCCACCAAAGCTGAACAATAGAAGTCATAATAGCAAACATGAATACGTTAAAATACCATTGTGATGTACCATTTGCAAGCAGATGTACACACTGCAATAAAGCGTTCAGACACACGCACACACACACACATTTCTAATTCTGGCTAGAGTATACAAACTAACGCATAATTCCATAAATAACACATAGTCGTATATAACAAGCGCTTATCCAGTCCAGTAGTGTCCACTAAGATGTCGCTTCAGAAAGATGTTCGCTTTCTTCTGAAGATGCGTTTCAGGTCATTGTCCAAGTAATTTTCCCAATGTGAGGAGGCGTCTGTCCAAACTTTCTAGTTTCTTCCTTAGTTTTTTCTCTTTCATTTGCGTACTGTACGCACTCTAAAAGAATATTACCAACATTTTCATCTTCGTGACTACAGTAGCATTCCAGTGAGCTGTATCGGTGTGTTCTGTGCCGGAAGCTGTTTGTATGTGCTACCTTCAGTCGAATTGTCTGTGGAATAACGTCTCAACGTGCCGTGGAAGATCTACCGCAATTAAAAGTTTTCTGTGTGGATCAACTTCATGAAGTAATGATTGCTCTATTTCAGAGCTATGAAAATAATCTCCATATAACAGTGTTTATAGCTCTTTTTGCGTCATAATATTTCGAATATCCGCCTCAGACACGAGAATCGCGCTACTCAGTCCTTCATTCAAGGCTTTCTCCGCGAGCCTGTCTGCCTATTCATTACCCTTGTTCCCAATGTGGCTGAGTATTCACTGAAATGCGACGTTGTGTCCCGGCGCTGAGGCACATTTCCCAGTTTCTGCAATACACTGTGCTGTTTCGCTGTTTCTGCTAGGTGATCCCGCATGCTTGATTATATGAAGGGCGGGTTTGCCATCCGTGCACACAGTCGTGCTACTCTTACTCCGGCTGAATGTGGGTTAGACAACGCCATAAAGGCCTGCAAAGATACCTGTGCTTCATTTTGAGAAATTTCTACAGTGATGTAAGCGCAATTTTCACTGCGTAGCAATAATAGACGATGCATACAAGGAAGCAACATTGATACATGTGAAGAGGACGCATAAATCAACGTAAACTAATTTGGAATTGCTCCATAAATTTACCGTGAAATTCCGAGCAAGCCCCCTGCCCTTCCCGCCAATGCAAGCACCCACCCCCACTTTTTTTTTCGTAGAGAGAGAGAGAGAGAAATAGAGAGGAAAGGCTGGAAGGTATCCAAGCTTGGCTCGGTTGACTACCCTACACTTGGGGTAGGGTAAAGGGGGAATAATAGAAAGGAAAGAGATGGGTGAATAGTCCGCTCGACACTACATAGCACCGTCTCACGCTGTTCTCTCACAAGCGCTCGTGAAGTCCGGTGGTCCTTGAGAAGCACAAGAAGTAAGTGCCAAATAAGCGCCACTGACCGATCATGTAACGAGCAAGCACCTCCTCATGTACTGAGCCTTCAAAGACAGTCATGCATCAGATCAAAATGCATATTAACAAGTAGCACCAAATGCAAGGTGCAACAGCGCTTTGAAAATGCGCCGCCGCATCTTAAGATTGCGACCATAAGCTATAATTATTCAGCACAGCTCGAGAGCCTCTGAACCATCGCAGTGTGCGAAAATTTCTTATTGCGTTTTAATTGTCTTATCCTACATAATTGTAGTCACTGGTTATTTCTGACATGTGGGGTTTAACGTCCCAAAACCACCATATTGTCACCAATCTTGTCTCACTCAAGGAAACCTTCCGCAGAACTGCTCGTCAAGCTAGGACAAAAAAAACGGCTCCAACCCAACCTCTTCGTCCTCTTCCACACGAAAACCACGCGAATTCATGCGGCATTAAAAAGCGGCTCAATCCCAACCTCTTCGTCCTCTTCCACACGAAAACCACGCGAATTCATGCGGCATTAGTCCCCCCTTATAAAAAGCATCGACTCGATGCTTCTAAATAAAAGAAGAAGAAAAAAAAAAAACCCATAATTAGAACACGCGTTGACGCAGAGAATCACAAAGTGAGTGCCAGGGAAAACAAAGAGGGCGCACAAGCACTTGGACCATGCGCGAACACAACAGCACCAGTGGAAGAGTCAAGAAGAAAAAAAAACACCACATGAGATCACTGTCACGTTTGCGAAGTAACTCGCAAGCACAGAGACTATTGTGTGTAGTACGGCTTGAGTCGTACGACATGCACAGTTTCGGGCCGATGTTGTCGACGTGACGACACTGTGCCGTCCGGAAGTACTTCGTATGTAAGATCACTCACACGTCGGATAACCTTGTATGGTCCGAAATAACGGCTCAGAAGCTTTTCAGACAAGCCTGGTCGTCGGACAGGAGTCCACACCCACACTCGTTCACCCGGGTGGTATGCGACGTTTCGACGGCGAAGGTTGTAACGTCGTGCATCTGCGTCTTGTTGGTGACCGATGTTCACGCGAGCCAGTTGACGAGCCTCTTCGGCGTACTGCGTGTATTGCTCGGCTTCTGGAGAAAGAGCATCGCTATTATCGTACGGCAGCATAGCGTCAAGCATCGTTTGTACGTTGCGTCCATAAACAAGGTGGAAAGGTGAAAATCGGGTTGTTTCCTGCATTGCCGTATTGTATGCGAACGTGACGTATGGGAGGATATCGTCCCAGGTTTTGTGCTGCACGTCCACGTACATTGACAGCATGTCCGCTATGGTCTTGTTGAGCCTTTCCGTCAGTCCATTACTTTGTGGGTGGTAAGCCGTTGTTTTTCGGTGACTCGTGCAGCTCAGTCTGAAAATGTCCTCTAGCATTTGTGCCGTAAATGATGTTCCTCTATCCGTAATCACACATGACGGCGCGCCGTGCCGGAGGACGATGTGCTGCACGAAGAACTTCGCCACTTCAGACGCCGTGCCGCGGGGTAACGCCTTTGTCTCAGCATACCGGGTCAAGTAATCGGTTGCCACTATAATCCATTTGTTACCAGTGGCCGACAAAGGGAAGGGTCCTAGAAGGTCCATTCCCACGAGGTCGAAAGGTGTCCGTGGTGGTGTAATAGGGTGGAGAAGGCCCGCAGGTTTCACGGGTGGCGTCTTGCGACGCTGGCACTCGCGGCAGCCTTGCACGTAGCGGTGTACACTGGTCGAAAGTCGTGGCCAATAGTACTGCTGGCGCACTCTGGCGAGAGTCCGCGAGTAGCCCAAGTGTCCCGACGTGGGCTCGTCGTGGCACGCGAGGAGGATGTCATCCCGCATGTCGGCTGGTACAACGAGGAGGAAGGCTTTGTTGCTACCTCGAGCATTTTTCTTGTAAAGAATGCCCCTCCTTAGACAAAAGGATGACAATTCGCGAGCGATGCGCCGAGGAGTGTGAGAATTTCGGCCTTCTAAGGAATCAATAATAGGGCGCAATTCCTGATCGGCTCTCTGTCTAGACATAAAGTCAGAATCACCGAGGGCTCCGAGAAAACCATCAGCATATTCCGAGTCCATATCAGGATGTCCCACGGGTGCTCGAGAAAGTGCGTCGGCATCTTCGTGCTTGCGCCCAGACCTATACACAATCATGATGTCAAACTCTTGCAAGCGCAAACTCCACCGAGCGAGACGACCAGACGGATCACGGAGATTGGCCAGCCAACACAGCGAATGGTGATCGGTCACCACCTTGAAGGAGCGGCCGTAGAGGTAAGGTCGAAACTTTGCCGTTGCCCACACGACCGCGAGGCATTCCTTCTCTGAAGTGGAGTAGTTGGCCTCGGCTCGAGAGAGAGTACGACTGGCGTAAGCTATGACATGTTCTACGCCGTTGTGCCGTTGTACAAGGACAGCGCCAAGTCCGACGTTGCTTGCATCCGTGTGAACTTCGGTATCAGCGTCCTCATCAAAATGCGCAAGAACAGGTGCCTCTTGCATTCGCTGCCGTAACTCTGCGAAAGCTGCTTCTTGCTCTGTAGTCCAGGCAAACGGTACATCATCTCGGGTGAGTCGCGTGAGCGGTTCGGCTATCGTCGAGAAGTTGGTAATGAATCGGCGATAATAAGCACACAAGCCGAGAAAACGCCGCACCGCTTTTTTGTCTGACGGCACAGGAAAGGTGGCGACTGCTGCAGTTTTTTCTGGGTCAGGCCGCACTCCATCCGCACTCACAACATGTCCCAGAAATTTCAGCTCATCGTAGCCGAAATGGCACTTCTGGGGTTTTAGCGTGAGTTCGGCCGAACGAATAGCTTCCAGAACCATTCTTAGACGCTTCAGATGTTCTTCGAAACTCTCGGCAAAGATGACCACATCATCAAGGTATACAAGGCAGCTTTGCCACTTCAAGCCAGCGAGAACGGTATCCATCATTCGCTGGAATGTTGCGGGAGCCGAACAGAGGCCGAAAGGAAGAACTCTGAATTCATAAAGCCCATCGGGAGTTACAAACGCTGTCTTCTCTCTGTCTCGCTCATCGACCTCTATCTGCCAATAGCCGCTCTTCAAATCTATCGATGAAAAATACTTCGCGTGTCGTAGCCTGTCGAGAGAATCATCAACCCGTGGAAGCGGGTAGACGTCTTTTTTGGTGACGCTATTGAGTTTCCTGTAGTCAACACAGAATCGCAGCGTTCCGTCTTTCTTCTTTACTAGAACGACTGGCGAGGACCACGGGCTGCTCGACGGTTGTATCACCCCGTCGTCAAGCATCTCCTTTACCTGCGTCTGTATAGTCTCGCGTTCTTTAGCCGAAACACGGTAAGGTTGCTGGCGGATTGGGCGAACATCATCGTCGGTAATAATTCGGTGCTTTATGAGGGGTGTTTGACCGACTCTAGATGAAGAGGCGAAGCAAGATTTAAATTCCTTCAGCAGGGTATGCAGTGCGGCCTTCTTCTCGTCCGAAAGCTTCGAACTGACGTCGATGTGGTCCAGAAACTTATCTCCATCAACCATTTCCTCGGATGCGAAGCACTCGGTGACATCCGCTACACGGTCTCCGAAGGCCACGGTGGTGCCGCGGAAAAGATGTCGGTGCTCGAAGTTAAAATTTGTGACGAGTATCTGCGACCGTCCGTCACGCACACGCAGAATGCTTCGCACTGCACACACACCTTGAAGCAGTAAAAGGGATACGTTGCTCTCGGCGACCACGTCACCGTCTTGGAGGTCTTCACAGGTGACTTCTACGAAAGCAGTCGCTCGGGGAGGCAACGTCACGCTTTCGTCGGCAACACGCAGCGCAGGTCTACGACAGCTATCAGCGCCTCGATCGGTTGCAAGTTGCGTCGAGAAAGTCACCATTCGCTCGCGGAGATTTATGATCGCGCCATTCTCTCGAAGGAAGTCCATTCCAAGGATGAGCTGACGAGAACAGTCGCGTAGTACGAGGCAGGTTACCACAAACGTTGACTCGCGTATTTCCACTCTTGCGGTACAGCGACCCAATGGAGTAATAACGTGGCCTCCAGCAGTGCGAATACGCGTCCCATTCCAAGGTGTCATCACTTTCTTAAGACTGGTTGCCAATTTTCCGCTCATAATAGAATAATCTGCACCTGTGTCCACCAATGCGCTGACCTGAAGACCGTCTATCAGTACGGGAATGTCGAGTGAGACTCGGCCACTGGGTTCAGACGCACAATCCGGCATTTCTCTCGCACTGCACTCAGACGTCAATTCAATGTCTGCAGCGTTTTGTGGAAGCGTCGATAGGAGGTCTTCCGCACTTTTAGTCCCAGCGACCTCGCCCCCGAAGGTCGCTGCCTTCAGTTTTCCCGACGAGGGCTTGGGGAACGTCCCCGTGCCATCGTACTGAGACGTGGTCCAATAGCTGCGGGTCGTCGTGGAGATGGAGACCGCGATTGACGCCGTGAGAAAGGCAGACGTTGCTGCGCGAGGTAGTCCTCAATTTCTCTTGGCCTCTGACCAACTAGGGGACGAGGCGAATGAATAGAGAAACCGCGCAGTCCAAGTTGTCGGTATGGACATTCCCGGTAGATGTGACCGGCTTCACCGCAATGGAAGCAGAGGGGTCTTCTATCCGACGTACGCCAAATATCGGACTTCCGCGGAGGGGCACGGCGACCGTCGATGTCCAAACCAGCATGCGCAGATTGAATTGAAACTGGCGGCATCGTCTGGATTGGGACTGCAGGGCTTGAGACCGGCATGGAAGTGCGCAGAGCTTCGGCATATGTGCGGTTCCCAACATCAGTGGACGCAGGAGGTGGTTCTAGATTTGTAACCGTTGGTTGAGGGTGACGGCTGTGAAGCACCTGCTGGACCTCGTCCCGAATAATATTGGTGATGCTGCTTACCTCCGGCTGTCTCGCCCCGTGTAGTTTCGCGATTTCCTCGCGGACGACGGAGCGGACGATTTCGCGAATCCACTCAATGCTGTTGCTCCCGAAACTGGCGGAAAATTCAGTAGGTGATGCAGAATTCACTTGCCGGTCGAGTAGGGCTGACCGCTGATGAAGTACCCTCTCCATCGTAGTGGCTTCGGTCAGGAATTCTGCTACACTCTTCGGAGGACTCCGCACTAGACCAGCAAAAAGCTGCTCCTTCACGCCTCGCATCAGATAGCGTAGCTTTTTTTCTTCTGGCATTGCCGGATCCGCTCGCCTGAAAAGCTGCGTCATGTCCTCCACGTACATGGTGACGGTCTCATTAGGCATCTGGATGCGTGAATGTAATGCACGTTCAGCACGATCGCGGCGGTCGGGGCTCCGGTAGGTCTCCAAGAGGCGATGCTGGAACTCGCGCCAGGATGTCAAGACATCACTTCTGTTCATGAACCACGTTCGGGCGCCGTCTTTCAAACACGCGTAGACGTTGCGGAGTTTGGCGGCTTCGTCCCAGTAGTTGATCGCTGCGACGTGTTCGAACTCGCTCAGCCAGTCGTCCACATCCTCAAACAGCTCTCCGTGAAAGGGACTAGGCATCAGCGGGTTCTGGACAGTGCAATAAATTGGTGCCGACGACGTAGGAGTTTCCATGACGCCTTGAGGCGAAGTCATAGTCGCTCTATGGATAAGCTGTGCCGGTGTCTCTGGTGGTAGGCCTCGTTGGCGGCGGCTTGTTCTGTGAACTGGCGTGTCCACGGGCACAGGGCTTGTGTTCCGGCTCCTGGGCGGGCTCTTGTGCATGGGGTGCGTCGTCAGTTGTCGTACCCAGCAGCTCCACCAATCTTGTCACCAATCTTGTCTCACTCAAGGAAACCTTCCGCAGAACTGCTCGTCAAGCTAGGACAAAAAAAACGGCTCCAACCCAACCTCTTCGTCCTCTTCCACACGAAAACCACGCGAATTCATGCGGCATTAAAAAGCGGCTCAATCCCAACCTCTTCGTCCTCTTCCACACGAAAACCACGCGAATTCATGCGGCAATATGATTATGAGAGACGCCGTAGTGGAGGGCTCCGGAAATTTCGACCACCTGGGGTTCTTTAACGTGCACCCAAATCTGAGCACACGTGCCTACATTTCCACCTCCATCGGAAATGTAGCCGCCCCAGGTGGAATTCGATCCCGCGACCTGCGGGTCAGCAGCCGAGTACCCTAGCCACTAGACCACCGCGGAGGAGTGCTGGTCATTTCTACTTCTCTGTTGTTCTAGTAGAGATTATCCACCCGCTTCACATACGCAAATAAAAGACGCCGCGCTTAACATTCCTTAGTTGAAGCGGGCGCTATCCGCGGTAACATTCCTGAAAACATCCGTCGGTTTCCCGTTGTCCCATTCGAAAAAAACTAACTCCGCTGAAAACAGAGCTTCTTGCATTGTACATGCACAGACAACGCACTTCTCGCAACCACTCCTCCCTTTCGGGGTCTTTCAACTCTGCAACCATATCCCCGACCACCACTGCCGCTTGCACTATTGCTGGTACTTGCGCACGCAGAGCCAGCTGGAAGGTTTTCCGAATAGTTCGCTTGCGCGGGCCATCCTCCCGTCGTTCTGCCGTTGTACGGACGCACGCGGTGGCAGCAGAGTCCATCATCCGTGGCAACACGCGTCAAACGACAGAAGACGGCACAACGCTGAAATCCAAAAGAAAATAAAACAAAAACGGAAAGGCAGGGACGATAGTAAATCGGCGCGCACGCAGCAGTGTTCTCCCTGCCACCGCAGCCGCCGCTCATTCGCGAGCGCGTTTCTCCTCTTTCTCCCTTTGTGTTTTTCTGCGCATCGCTCGCTCTTCGCTCGACTTCCACGTGACGAGATTCATGCGAGCCATTACACGCTACAGCAGCGAAGCGTTAAGCAGCCGTACGCTTTGCTACGCCACGCTACTTACGTGCAATGCGGTGGAACGCTCATGCTGGAACGTAACCAATTAAGGGGGGGGGGGGGGGGGGAAGGCGGAAGAGAGACAGCGATGGTTACGAACTGCCGTGTTACGCCCCTTTCGTTCGTGTGACCTCCTCTTGTGTGACTCTTAGTCTTTTAGGATTCGAGCGTGTTTGACTGGTCCTTTGCGATCTTTGCGATTTTGAACGTGTTTAATCCTGCTTTTCTGTCCTTTAGGTCACAAACGGGTATGATTCGCCCTTCAACAATTCATTTAGTTTTCAAAATTACGTGACGACTTTTTCAATAGATCTCAGTTCTCAAACCACCGTGACTTCTTATTTACCATAATCTTGCTCTCAATAGCCATTCGCTCGTCCTTTGTCGTCCTTCAACTTGCGAACGTGTTTCGTTCGTCCTTTCCGGTCTCTTGGCTCCGAAACGTTTTAACTCGACTTCTGCCATTTCATTTAGCTTCCACACTTCCTTGACTCTTCTTCAATGGTTTGTAGTTTTCAAACTCCCCTGAATCAATATTTTCGCCATTGTCTTGCCCTCAAAACCATCGATTCGTCCTTTGCCGTCCTTCTGCTTCGAAACGCGTTTGATTTGTTTGTTTCGATTTTTCCCCCCTGTGACGTGCTTGACTCATTGTATCCTATAATCACGATGCTCGAGTGCCGACTGTTTCATCATCATCATCATCATCATCATCATCATCGTCATCATCATCATCATCACCACCACCATCATCATAATCATCATCATCATCATCATCAGCCTGACTACGTCCACTGCAAACAAATGCTTCTCCCATGTTCCACCAGTCAACTCGGTCTTGTGCATGCTGCTGCCATTTTATACCCGCAAATTTCATAATCTAATCCGCCCACCTAATTTTCGGTCTCTCTCTCTAACGCGCTTGCCTTCTCTGGAAATCCAGTAAGTTACCCTTAATGACCAGCGGTTATACCGTCCACGCGCTTCATGCCCGGCCCATGTCCATTTCCTCTTCTTGATTTCAACTATGATATTCTTAACTCCGGCTTGTTCCCTGATCTACTCTGCTGTATTCTTGTCTCTTAAGCTTACACCTACCCTTCTTCTTTCCGTTGCTCGCTGCGGCGTCCTCAATTTAAGCAGAACCCTCTTTGTAAGTCTCCAGGGCTCTGCTCCGTAGCAAAGTACCGGCAAGATGCTGCTGTTATATACCTTACTCTTGAGGGATAGTGGCAATCTACCTGTCATGATTTGAGAGTGCTTGCCAAATCTGCTCCACCCCATTCTTATTCTTCTAGTTACTTCAATCTCATGGTTTGACTCCGCGGTTATTACCTGTCTTAAGTAGACATAGTCTTTTACAACTTCCAGTGCACTATTACCTATCTCGAAGCGCTGTTCTCTGCCGAGGTTGTTGTACATTACTTTCGTTTTCTGCAGAATAATTTTAAAACCTACCTTTCTGCTCTCCTTGTCTAACTCCGTAATCATGAGTTGCAATTCGCCCCCTGAGTTACTCAGCAATGTGATTCAGCAGAAATATCAGTGGTCATGCAGACACTGAGGAATCAGGGCGGGAACGAAGCATATATAAACATCCTTAATAAATCTACAGGGGATGAACTGCTACCATAGTGCTTCCTAAAGAAAGCAACAGAATACCAATCAAGAAGGGTGTAAGGCAGGGGGACACAATCTCCCCAATGCTATTTACCGCATGCTTACAGGAAGTTTTCAGAGGCCTAAAATGGGAAGAGTTAGAAATAAGAGTTAATGGAGAGTACGTTAATATTTTGCTGACTGTTTAGAAGAACTTATCAATGATTTAGGGTGCAATTTCATCCTTCTATGAGACAGCAGTAGACCTATGTTAATCACCTGTGGCACATACCCTCCCGCAGTTATGTGTTACACATCTGAAAAGAATAGCTTGATGATGTACAAGACATAATTGTGACATTATTCATGTCATGATTAGCGAGTCATACTCGTTAAACCATCTTACCCTCCCATACTAATTTTAATTTGACCCAAGTTAAAGGGGTGATCACAAGAGCACCCAGACGTAGGCGCACAGACAGACAGACAGACAGACAGACAGACAGACAGACAGACAGACAGACAGATTGATTGATTGATTGATTGATTGATTGATATGTGGGGTTTAACGTCCCGAAACCACCATATGATTATGAGAGACGCCGTTGTGGAGGGCTCCGGGAATTTCCACCACCTGGGGTTTTTTAACGTGCACCCAAATCTGAGCACACGGGCCTACAACATTACCACCTCCATCAGAAATCCCGGCATGTGCCTGGTTAACCTCCCTGCCTTCTCTCTTGTTCTTGTCCTCCTCCCTCGGAAATGCAGCTGCCGCAGCCGGGATTCAATCCCGCGACCTGCGTGTCAGCAGCCGAGTACCGTAGGCACTAGACCACCCCGACGGGGCCAGTTGGATGGATAATTGATTGATTAACATGTTGGGTTTAACGTCTAGACAGATAGATAGATAGATAGATAGATAGATAGATAGCTAGATAGCTAGCTAGCTAGCTAGCTAGATAGATAGATAGATAGATAGATAGATAGATAGATAGATAGATAGATAGATAGATAGATAGATAGATAGATAGATAGATAGATAGATAGATAGATAGATAGACAGACAGACAGGCAGACAGACAGACAGGCAGACAGACAGACAGACAGACAGACAGACAGACAGACAGACAGACAGACAGACAGACAGACAGACAGACAGACAGACAGACAGACAGACAGACAGACAGATAGATAGATAGATAGATAGATAGATAGATAGATAGATAGATAGATAGATAGATAGATAGATAGATAGATAGATAGATAGATAGATAGACAGACAGACAGACAGACAGACAGACAGACAGACAGACAGACAGACAGACAGACAGACAGACAGACAGACAGACAGATAGATAGATAGATAGATAGATAGATAGATAGATAGATAGATAGATAGATAGATAGATAGATAGATAGATAGATAGATAGATAGATAGATAGATAGATAGATAGATAGATAGTGTTTCTGCCTATGAACAAAGTCAAAGAGATTTTTTGAGGGGCTCGCTTTTCCTCAAGCACAACAAAATATCTCCCATAAATAATTAAGCCAAGAAAAGTATACGGTACATCGGTGTTGTTATTAGGACGTAAGTTAAAATTAATTAAGGAGTACGAACAATGATGATCCCTTCCGCCCTTGGGATCCAAAGTCACAACCTACCGATTTCGGCTTGTGAGATAAAATTTCACCGATGCAAAATGTTATTATTCGTCCACATTAATTTGTTTTAACTTGACGTCATAATTATTACACTACAATTAAGGCCAGCAAGTAATGTCCGTTATGGCTTCCTCGTCCTAATCGTGTGTTAAATTCATTTGGTTGCTTTTCACCAACAGAGCGCCTTCACCTACAGTTCTCTAGTTTACGTACGTTATAAAATTAAATTCGATGCTGCAAGGAAGCCAGATTGATTAGCGTTTTATTATTCTTCGTTTAAAAAAATCCAAGTGGCAAAGCCTGCACCGGTACAAAAATTTTGTTAAGTTCGCAGCCTTAACCAGGGGCACAGTACTTACTAGAACTTACAGCAGAGGTGCTAGTGTTCGACCTAAGCCAAACTTTTGCTAGAGGTGCGAAGTTTTTGCAAGTTGCGCTAAGCATAGCTTGATTTGTCTATTCTTCTCCGGTTTTGGTTAATACTCCACACCAAACACGAGTTGCGTAGTTTTGGTGGGAACGTGTCACGTGACTACGTTTTACGTGGTTTTGGTGGGAACATTTGACGTAATTAGACTCACGTGACGTTACGAGACTCATTGCGTGATACGTAATTATAGCAACGGGACTAGTGTTACGTCGTAATGCGTGACCAGCAGTTAGGAGTTTTTTGACAGGACGTGTTATGTAACTAGCCATAACGGGGGGTGTGAGGGGGGAAGGATATCACTTGACTTGCTGTTACATCAGGTGACGTGATTTTAATCACATGCCTACTTGTTATGTGGTTTAAGGCGGGCGCACGTCACTTGACCAGCTGTTACGGGATGTTATTTTAGTTACGTGATTAGCCGTTACGTCTTTCTGCCAGAAACATGACACTTGACTGGACGTTACGAGATTTTTAGCCCGTGACTGGCGGTTACGTGATGGTATGAGATCTTTAATCACGTAAGATACGGGTCCGTGATAGTAATTGTGTTTCCTGACGGACATATCGGCGGGCTGTTGTAGCAGCGAAGCGCAAGTTGAGAAAAACGAAGGAAGCGCGTGATGGTTAATGAATATGGTAATTGTCATTCGTACTACACGGTGGAACGAAATGATTTAAGCGCTTCTCTTAAGGCATTATTTCATGATCTCTTTCTTTATCATAGAAGGGTTATCATATTATCGGGGTTGTGCTGTATTCGTCATTGCCTTAAGCTAAACGACCGATGAAGCGCCTTATTGGCCTAAATGCCTTGTATAAAGGGACGCGGTGCATGGCTGAATCAAGCCCGCCGGCGAGCGTAACGTTGATCAGTCCCGCTGAAGCGTAGCCTCCACGATTAGCTCCGGCGCGCTGCCGAAGTTAATCTCGGAGGCTATGGCTGAAGAACATCACGCGTGTGAAAGACACAGACGGGCAACCAGCTATGCGAGTATACGTCACGTTCATCTGTAGACTTTCACTGTGATTCGTGCCGTTATGAACATCCAGATGGCATTAAGAAGCTTTCCCAGCTGTGTGTTCAAATTCCGGATCAGCCCCACCGTGGTGGTCTAGTGCCTAAGGCACACAGCTGCTGACCCGCAGGTCGCGGGATCGAATCCCGGCTGCGGCGGCTGCATTTTTAGTGAAGGCGAAAATGCTGTAGGCCCGTGTGCTCAGATTTGGGTGCAAGTTTAAGAACCACAGGTGGTCGAAATTTCCGGAGCTCTCCACTACGACCTCTCTCATAATAATATGGTCGTTTTGGGACGTTAAACCACAAGTATTATTATTGTTAACTTCCGTGTCAAAACGCTTGCAAAAATACCCATGGCAAATCCACTACGGACAGATGCAGACATCTGTAAAGCACGCTTGGTTGTTAACGCGAAAATATTTCGCACCATGCTTCACAAAGAACTTAACGACGTCACTTCTGTCACGGAAATGATGTCAGCAACGAAACGAGTTGGTTTTCTGTCATTTTCGCGAGGTGTACCTCAATTCACTTCCGACTTCTACCTCAGGTCAACACGCTTGCGATTGCGAGTTTACTATTCACGCCTTGCTCAGGAACGTATCTCAAACAAGTCCATTAAACAACTAGTCGTTGTGATAGTCTGGAAAGCCTGGTTAGCTCAGCGGAGCTTTTCATTCCGATGACCTCCGCTTTTTGAGGTAGTAAATTAACTTACTCACTCACTCGCTCCCTCGCTGAATCGATTGATGATTGATTTGTGGTGTTTAACGTCCCAAAACCACCATATGATTGTGAGAGACGCCGTAGTGGAGGGCTCCGGAAATTTTGACCACCTGGGGTTCTTTAACGTGCACCCAAATCTGAGTACACGGGCCTACAACATTTCCGCCTCCATCGGAAATGCAGCCGCCACAGCCGGGATTCGAACCCGCGACCTGCGGGTCAGCAGCCGAGTACCTTAGCCACTAGACCACCGTGGCGGGGCACGCTCAATCGACTGATTTATTGATTGACATAATGGGAATTAAGCAGTAGGCGTGAAAACGCCATTGGCGTCATTTCATTTCGTGCGTTTTGTGCCTATATAGAGCACGGCGGCATTACTGATTGATATGTGGGGTTTAACGTCCCAAAACCCAAAAGCACCATATGGTTATGAGAGACGCCGTAGTGGAGGGCTCCGGAAATTTCGACCACCTGGGGTTCTTTAACGTGCACCCAAATCTGAGCACACGGGCCTACAACATTTCCGCCTCCATCGGAAATGCAGCCGCCGCAGCCGGGATTCGATCCCGCGACCTGCGGGTCAGCAGCCGAGTACCTTAGCCACTAGACCACCACGGCGGGGCACGGCGGCATTACTGGCATGACATCTAATCACGCTTTTTTTTTTCGTCGCACAGCTCGTCGTCACATTTCTACTGATGGCGGCAGAGTGCGACGTATTGGGCTGGCAAGCGCGATCAGCGTCTGCCATCCGACGACCCTGCCACCTGATGACACGTTAGTAGCACATGCGCATCTCAACGATATCTGGAGTACGCCCCCTTCATCGACAGCGGTTGGCGCTCTATCGGGTCTCGACGCAGCAATCACGGCGCTGCAGGCAACACGCTTAAATATAAAGTGAGATCGCAGTCATCCAGATGCCATAGGGCACGGTGGATTTGCTGGCATGACGTCTAATCTGTTTGTTTTCTTCGTACAGGTGAGCAAACGCTGCGACAAATGCTTTCGCTGAAATAACCTTTCTGGCCCCGCCGCGGTGGTCTAGTGGCTAAGGTACTCGGCTGCTGATCCACAGGTCGCGGGTTCAAATCCCGGCTGCGGCGGCTGCATTTACGATGGAGGCGGAAATGTCGTAGGCCCGTGTGCTCAGATTTGGGTGCACGTTAAAGAATCTCAGGTGGTCAAAATTTCCGGAGTCCTCCACTACGGCGTCTCTCATAATCATATGGTGGTTTTGGGACGTTAAGCCCCACAAATCAATCAATAACCTTTTTGTAGTTGTGCTGCCGCGCCCACGGCTGCTCTGCTTATTACTGTCCGAAATGCTATTCTACGTTGAGAAACTTCCGTTACTTTGTGGGGGACGTTGAAATGAACTCTGAACCTTGAACTGACCTAACCCTCTTTTTAGAACTGATTCAACAAGTTGTTGATGATGTCAAGGTAATTAAGAACGGCTGACTCACTGCCATCGAATCTAATCTAGGAAAAGCTGCAGCTCTCGCACATTTCCTCGTGTGTAACCGCGGAAAACAAATTACAGAAATCTCTTTCAGCTATGGAAGTCGGACTGGACGACCTTTAAAACCACTCGCAATGGTCCAATTTAATACTCTACGGAATTCCAGAGAACGGCAACGAAAATGACAGGAACCCTGCCGAAATGGTTAATGAAGATGTCATAGAGAAGATGCAAGAACCCATGGCTATCGAGCAGTTCTATAGACTATATAGACCTTCTGTCAATAATACATGGCCTGTAATAGTAAAGCTTCCAGATTTCTGAAAAAAAAACTGCTATACTGAGGAATTGCTATAAATTAAAGGGGTCGAAGATCGCGGTGAGAGAAGATTTCGATCCCCTTGTGCACGACATCAGAAACTGTGGCAAGCAGCTAAGGCAGAGAAACTGGCAGGTAAAGAAAAAAAAGGCAAATCTCGTGCTTGACAAGTGAAAAATCAATAAGGAAGTATTTTGATGGGATGAGGAGGCAAACTGGATTCGGCCTATTAGGCATAATCCTCAGCAAAAAAGAGAGAGAGAGAGAAGAGAGAAAAAGAGAGGAACCTGCACACGTTGTGACCACACCACAGCCAAAAACACTCCAAGCCCACCAACATAAACGTTCGCAGCATTATTCTAAAAAGATACTGGCTAGAATGATTTTTTTACCTACGGTGTCGCACTCACCGAAATGTGACGGTCACGTGACGTCAGGGACTTAGAGATAACGCCGCCAAACCGTGTAATCTTACGTAAAGACAGATCTGTACTCGTGGGGCAGGTGTTGCCCTCTTATAAATAAGATATGTTGCGTTTATGGCCCGCACCGATGTCGAAGAAGTCGAAGCAGTATTTTGTAAATTGCACTTAACTACCTCTACAACGATAATTGGTTTAGTTTATTGCAGCCCCTCGTCACCCTTAGAAGCAATGCATTTCTAGTGTCAACACCTGTACCTTCACGCTCGTGCACATAGGCTTACACTGGTTGGCAATTTTAACCTTCCTGATATCGACTGCTTCCCTATGAACCATCGGTCCCCTTCGGGCGACATTATTATTGATACGATGCTGACATTTAGTCTCTCTTAAATTGTTAAGGAACCCACTCGTGTACAGGCGTGTTTCTTAAGTATACTGTAACTAGCTTTTTATTAGTGACCACTTTCCCACAGATAAGGCCACCATTGAACTAATAGATGGTATATCTGATCACAACATAGTGTTATGCTCGATTACATTACGTGGGCTTACCAGACATCCAAGTTCAGTTTTTCTTTATCACGATTTTAGCAACGTGGATTGCGCGAGTTCTCTAGATCTCTTATATCACACAAATTTAGTTCACTTGAGCACCTTACTCGCCACCCAGATGTCAATAATGAAACGTTGTGGCAAAATTCAAAGAAGTTGTATCATACTGCATTTCTCGCTACATACCTGCTAAAACGAAGAGAGAAAAACAATTCAATTCGTGGATAAATCAGAAAATTATTCATTCAATAAATGAAAGTACAGCACCTAAGAAAGTCTTCAAAACAAATACCGAATCCCATAATTACTAAGAACCTAATGGAAGCAACTGCAGTTCAATGAAAGCTCAAATGAAAGCAGCCCAAAGTTGCACCTTTTATTTTAAGTTCATTTAACTTTCTAAATGGAGCACCTCAAAAGTTTACGGACTGGTTAAATCCGAGAAAAAGATGGTACAATGTCTACAGGAGAAAGCACTGACCAAGATGATTTGTTCGATAATTACTTTCATTCAATTTGAAATACAGATAACGATATGCCACCGCTTCTCAAAATTCATAGCGTCAACACCATTCAAGCTTTTTTACATACACGAAGCAGGTATATTTGACCTTTTGCTAAAAACAAATATAAAAAACGACCAGATCCTGATAATATACCGAACCAGTTTCTCATCTTTTATGCCGAGTAGGTAACCAGACGTCTGTTATCACTTTTAACGCGTCTCTAACAAAATTCACGCTATGGTGGTTTCGGGACGTTAAACCCTAGATGTCAAATCAAAATTCACAATGACTGCAGAACGGCACAGCTGATACCAATCCATAAACCAGGTAGTAACGTTGATGGCGCTAATTGTGGATCGATATTCAAGACAAGCATCTTGACATTATTTATAAGCATATAATCGCTTACCTTGAAAACGAGCACGTTTCTGTACCATATCGGTACTGATTTCTAGAAGTATGTCCACCATTACGCAAATTACCGAATCAATACATGGATGTTCATCGGTCATTGGTCATCAAAAGCAGATCGACCATATCTCACTCGTCTTTTCAAAATCATAACCAGGATCTTTATCGAAATCTAATTAAAAAAGCAGGCTACGATAGGTAAAGGACCAATCACAAATTGGATTAGCGCAATCTGACCAAGCAGATGCATTTAGTGGAAATAAACCAGCAAGCATCGGAACTAACGAAACTTACGTCAGCTGTACCACAGGACAATGTCTTGGCTCCTATTATATTCCTTATTTTTATTAATGATTTTCCCCAATTCTATAGTACGAATGTGAAGCTTTTTACCAATGATTGCATCATTTCTAAGAAAATAAACTCTCTTTCATATCATATTGTCCTCAGCCCTAGTACGAGTGTCTGATTGGTGCACAAAATGGCACATGATTCTAAATGTAAAAAACTCAGCCTTGTTACAAATAAATAAAACATATCATACATTTGCTACACTATTGACGACGCCCAAGTGATTTCCCTCGAACAACACAAGTATTTGTGACTAGGATTTTAGTGACTTTAGATGGGAATCACATGCCAGTTACGTTACATCTTTAGCTCTAAAAATATTATTTTTTCTTTAAAAGACAGCCATGAACCACGCCATCTGAAACAAAACTGTCAGCCTATAAGACCATAATTCGTTCATTAATAAAATACGCCAACTTTATCTGTCTGTTTCCTGGCCACTAACAACCTAAAGAAGAAATCGGTCCCGTATCTGCATGTTACACTGCAAATGTCGTCGAAAGACGATAGCCTTGCATCTAGAGAGAGTGAACAAAACGTTCATTCAATGTTCTGTGCAAGAAAGTTGGTGAATGTTATTCCGGAAGGGCTGCGTTAGACTGCCTCGAGCGTGTAGCGGAGGCGAACGAACGCATCAAGTCACGTCAATTGTGAGACATTAGCGCTATCTGGCAGTTATCTTGGAAAACGAAGCGCGCATAGTTCGTGCCCGTCTCGGAGGCGATATGGCGTAGAACGCAAGGTGACGGGTAGGTGCCCCCACAGTGTTTTCTTAGCAAAGCGTTGGAAACACTTGCCTTTTCGTGCAAGCGGTGTGTCGTCAGCGCAGCGTGATAAGCACTGCGGTTAGAATTACTTATAAATGCATTTTCTAGTAAAAAGACACACATACAGAATATTGACGTGTTGGTATGGCGCTTCAAATATGCGCAATAATTGATTTTTTAATTGAATATCGCACAAGTATTAACGCTGAAGCTTGAGCAATTTTGGTGGGCGCTGCGGATGGGGTCGGCCGTTTAAAGTATTGTTTGGTGCTGTTTAGGGTATTGTTAAGGGAAGACAGACCGACGAATGTACAGAGAGACAGACTTAAAGTTTTGCGTCCAAGGTCCCCAAAAATACTATCGTCTTTAAAAGATAGAAGGTGTACAAAGAAAGAAAGGTTAGATTTATCTACAAAAAAAGTTTCCTCGATTCACCCACTGAACTAATCGCACCCACTGAACTAATCACCCACTGAACTGAATTCACCCACTTAACTAATCGATTACAAAATCGCATTTTGTAATCGCAATTACAAAATGGCACTAAACTCGCACGCCTGAAAATGCTCCTGCAACTTATTCATGCGCAGCTAAACATCGACAGCTCTATAGTCGGCTACAACTTTTAAAGGCAGCGTCATTTTCCCCTCTAAGGCAGATGCACACGAGCCTCCACCAATAGGCGTGCACTTCAGGTGACGTCATGAGCCGGACGGCCGGTGACCCTGCCCACGGAGGACATGCTGCCTTCGTTGTTTTCAGTTCAGCACGCAAACAAGCGATTGTTGGCAGCAGTGTGATAAAATATCTGGGCGTATAGCTGCCCGAATGAGATATTGACCTCACCAACGATAATCAGGGAACATTAGTATTTCAGTTCAGATATGCCAGCATCGAAATGTGTTTCTATGCCACTTCCCAAATCGAGCATGATGCGCGATGGACGTTGCTTATCGGCATGTGCGATCCAGCATGTGCTGTAGCATTTCCATCATTACAGTTTGACCAAAGCACTTGTCATGATACACAAATCTTATTTATACCGACAAATACGCTTTTTTAGAAGCAGTCACATTGTTTTTCCCGCGGGACGATTTCTTTCGTCGCGGAGTGATTTGGCTGCTGCATTTCGGTCATCTGGGCGCGGCCTCTCCGGTCTTCTAAAGTTGTACCCGACTATGAATTCATATCTCTTTCGGAAACCAGACAGTCACGCCACAAACATCCATGGACATTACAGGCATACAGTTTCGACAGCAACTGCTTCAAGTATTCTTTTTTTCCCACAGTCACTAAAAGAATGAGATTGGTTGCCCGTCTGCATATCAAACAGTAAAGATTTCAACAAATTTTTAAAACATTTTGATAAACATATTCATGCCACCCATATTTGAACTAATGTTGTTTTTCTTGGATATTTTTCGGACATTTAGAACACTTGAGTGCTTTTTTTTAATTTGTCAATTTATCAGTGCAAAATGTAGTCAAGTTTCTTTCATGTTTATTAGTGACATTTTTTCTGCGTGATAATGAAGACGGCCTCTAAGTGCCGTTTATGTGCTTTAAATTATTTTTGCCACGTAGCAAGAGGTTCTCTACATTCAATGTAGTAATATAAAACATCTGTAGTCATGCATCATCACTTTTTCAATGTATGTGTATCTCTTGAATGTTTGGGTTGCCTGGCAGTATATAAAAATAAATAAATAAAATTAGAAGTGATTGGTGGATGACGAAAACGTGAAATAACTTCGCTCTATTTAAATTTAAGGGAGGCGGTGTTGGAACTGTTAAAATGTTTTATTTTTTCGTTTAGTTTTAATTAGGGACGGCGCTATTACGATAGAGACGCCCTTGTATTTAACGCTCGCACAAAGCCGCGACCACCAATATAAATACACGATTCCCTTCAGTCCAACCTGGTATTCCATTGAAAAGGGATCAACCATTACTTTTAGCAGCCGAGGAACGCAACTACCGGGACGAAATTCTTTCATGCTTGCCTGCGCCGCGCTCAACTACTGGGTTATGCCGACATTCGTAAAAAAGCGTTTTGCTTTTTGTTTTCTTTTACCCCTGCACGCAACTTGCGGAGACAAAAAAAAAGTACTTTCCGCTCTACGGCAGAACTGAGTGTGTTTGTTCGCGCGGCCGCTTGCCTGGGTGCGCGTAGGAGGAGAAGGAAGCTGACGGAATCATACAGAACGGGGGTGTTTGGACCACCGAGCAGCCTTTCACTACCGACACAATCGACCGACGTCCTCTGTTGCTCCATCTCTCCTTTTTACTCCCCACTCCCGTTTCCCTGCACGACCGAACGGTGGCACGTTCGTCGTTCTTGTGATTGCCGGATTTTCCGCTTTCTCCCGTTTGGAAGCTGACCCCACTAATAACGGTTGGAGAGTTGCAGCGAGTCTGCGCATGACAGAAGGACGCTATACGGAAGACGCGAAACTGGGCACGTCGCGCCCCACTGCTCCTCGCGCTGCGTGGAACAATGACTTTTTTGTTTGTTTGTTTTTTGCAGTAAGCTCAGTAGTTGGGGCAAGTGCCCCCTATTATATTTTGTTTTTAAGAGAAAGGGGATAACAAACGAAAGAAACAAAATCTTGCGTCGCCATCCGCCTGCCAAACCCGGAAGAAAAGGCTGCAATAGACACACTCCCGGTATATTTCGGGCTTACGCGAAGTGTAGGTCTGTCCGCAAAACATTACGGAAAGCGTTAACTGCGATAAGACCAATATTTTGTGTCCTATGGCCGCACGGCTATCAAGTGAGGGAGTCAAAGCGTACGACTCAAACCACATTTGCCTGATGTATTCCTTGGCTTCTGCTTCCTAAATAGCTCGCTGCGCTTTTTCTTTTGTTTCTTTCTTTCCTTCTTTCTTTCTTTCTTTCTTTCTTTCTTAACACACAGAAAACGCTTGCATGTAGCTGCGGTATACATTATTTGCCCGCAGAACTAACAGGGAACCGTGATTGCTTTCCGCAAATTGTTCCTTTTTTTGTCTTTTTCCTAGTTGAAGACGCATTTTTTACTGTACGGAGTCAGTTTGGACCACGTGTTAAACGTGGTTTGATTGGTTTGCGTGCGACGACGTTTGCATTCAGGCTCACAGAAACGCGGCAAGCAAGGCCGGTAATTGAACTCCCTTTTAACAAGCACAGTCTTGACTGTTAAAACAGCGTCATTTATTCTTAGCCAACACGGCTGCTAAAGCCGCGAGGGTGGTTCTGTTCCACCAGTAATTGGAATTTCTCAAAGAGCCTGTCTTCTCTTTTGACGAGTCTTCCTCAATCCAACGTACAGAAGTATAATTCGACAAATGAAAGGCAAATGGAAGTGATGGTGGGTATGGAGGGTGGCTAGAAAAACGAAGAAACAAAAGGAGGCGCGGTCGCGTTTGAGACAGCCGAGCTTAAACCAACACGCGCGAGCGCACGCACGCGCAAACACTATCGAAGTTGGCGAGGAAACTAAATCAACAGCGTCCCGGCGGCATCCGTTTCGGTGTGCGGGAGGAGGGGGAAGGCGGCGGCGCGCAAAATCGCTGCACGTCCCATCCGCCCCCTTTTTCCCCTTTTCCTCCAATTAGGGAGAGGGCTCCACGGGACGAGCCGAAGCGGCGGGTTCGCGCGCTCGGAAACCGCTACACGTCCGCGGTCTCCCTGGCGCCAGCCCGCGAAAACTGCGCCGGCAGGGAAGCTGCAAACGGTGCAGAAAGTTGGCACGCGCGACTGCATAGTTCACCGAGGGAAGCGCTTTCGCGACTCCATGCGTGCGCGTATCGGCGTCGCTCGAATTGTGCGTCGCGCCCACACACACACGCGTCGCTCCGCTTGTGTTAAACCTTACCGCCAGAAATTTCGCAACGCGGAGGTTGACGCCCACTGAATGCAGCCATCGAATGCGGGTTATCAGCGGCGCTGGTACATACCTGTTGGAGACAGATACGGAGGGCAATGAGACACAGAAGGCTGATAGATGAACCAGTCAAAAATATTAGAGAGTTTTAGTACTGCGTACGCTGCGTACGTGGCGGCGTTGCGTACGTAAGGACGCCACGTACTGCGTAGTGCGCATGCGCAGACCACAACGCGCACGTATCGCGTTACGTACGCAGCCGCTACGTACGCACGCATCAGATGCGTGCGTGCGTACGTATGAGGTGATCGCGCCGCTCTCGAACAAGTTCGCGACAGCGCGAGACTTCGTTTTGCAAAATGGCGGCATCGAAGGCAAGCACCGACCGGCTCTGTGGCCTAAAATATGGCCATAATCTGGCTATAACACTTGGATTGGCTCACATTGGCTGTCAACAACACGTGCTTCTATTTTGATATACCAGATGGCGCAACACGCTTCACACTCGTTACGTACGCGGGTACTACGGTGTACTAAAAGGCGATTAGTGGCAAAGGACGCCACGTAACGCAAGGCGCTTGCGTGATGCGTAAGTAGCACCTTTCCGCAGTACTAAAACTCTCTATTCTAGCTTTTACCCGGTGTTGGGAAAATGGCGAGGGCGAAATGATGGAAGGAGAATACATGCAGAAAGAAAGAGCGAAAAGGAGATAGAGAGGGGGTGGGGCGTGAGTGTCGTTCAAGTAAGTCACTTGGACGCAGGAAACACACCAACTTTTGCACCTTTTGATGTCCGGAGTGCACGCAAGATAGTGCGCTTCAACACCTCCTACTCTGATAGCGGCCGTAATTGAAGACCGATGTTCTATGTCTTCCACGCAGCTGCACTCACCACGTTAAGCACATTCCGCCATCTTTATAGAATATAAAGAAGTGTGAGCTCATGAAAAACACCCCAGTAAACAGTTGGCAGGGTACAAGATTCTCACTTCTCGATAGTCACTCACTCTTGATGTGGATAGCCGCATGGCACTGGCAGGACAGACGAGAACTGACAAGACTGGGCAATGAAGAAGTAGGACGCGCTCTGCGTGAGCTTGGAATCATTGATATTAGCAGAAGTCTTGCAAAACAAAGGTGAGTCCTTCCGTGGAAACGTTGGCGAATGCCGGCGTGGTTCGTGACTCTTCCTTCAACCGATTCGAATCTGTTTACGGTGATAAATCTTTCAGTGTGCCTGAATGACCAGCCAAAACAACGTCGTGGCCTTCGCGTCTAATACGCGCCAGATCCAGCGCCACCACAGAGGCAATAACCATAGCCTTGGCAATCATAGAGGCAGGGAGGAGAGGACGCTCAACGTATACATCGACAGACTCACAAGCTGACTGTCGCTTGTATCTCAAAGGCACACTTCCTGGATGTGTCATTGATATTTTGGGGCCCACGCTGACGGTGGTACATGGCGTCGCCTGGTGCCCAGGACATGTGGCCCTGAGCGGGAACGAGGAGGCGAACTGCGTATCTCGCGGACTTACTGGCCGAGACGCAGGACCTTCCTCAGGGCGCCTCTCAAGCTCCCGTGAAGAACACAACATACTCCCCTTTACCTTTTGCCTGTCCTCGGCAAACACTTTCTACAACGACAAAGAACGCTGCCTCTTCCCTCCCTCACTCCTCTTTTTCCCCCGTACCTTCTCCTCAACTGTGTGGTAAGAAATTGCTAAGCCATTAGTTCACAAGTTCACCAATAACGCGCGCGCGCATGTGTGTGTGTGTGTGTGTGTGTGTGTGTGTGTGTGTGTGTGTGTGTGTGTGTGTGTGTTTGTGTTTCGAACATACATTCCTGGAAAAAATTGCTAGTTTAGTCAGCGCTGTTGCGGCATCGAGTAAGATTCGTTTTGTTCTGCGCACTGCTAACCTTCGCCAGGGCAGCCATACTCGCGTACAGTAACTACAGCCCGAATTTCTCTAGAACTTCTAGAAGTATCTAATTCGACTCCGATAGCTTCTCACACCAATACTACACCACAGAGTTTTTATTCAGCGTGAGAACGCTCGGTTATACGGCGAGGAATGCGGTAGCAATTAATTAAATTGACCACAACCGTTTACGCGCGCACTCAACGAAACGGGTGCTCGCACATATACGTCCACATACACACAGGGCTCGAGTTCAAGTCAGAAATGCGAGGCTGAAAGCGTGACGGCGGCCCTCCTCCGGCCAGCGCCGCTTCCGCCAGGCCCGCGGTTGCGCTACAGTCACGCTCCATAAAGCCGCGGCCACCCATGCAGGCATGGTCGCCATTCGCAGCAACGCTTGCCACACGTGACGCCGCGCCGTGCCTGGCGGGAAGCGAAAGAACGTTAAACGAGGTCCAGGGGGCGCCTCGCTCGTCTGTTTTGCACACTTTCGACCGGCGTCCCCTTAATCTAGGCCACGTACAGAAGCGTGGCCGTGCAGCAATGTGGCTTACGGGTGTCACATTCAGTTTGCGCGCGTGTCTGTGAGAGGGCGCGCGCGTTCGTTTCGCCCATTCGCAGCTTAGATATTAACGCGGTGCCCGAGGAAAGCAGGGGTGGCCTCCGTTAACCACGGCAGCAGAGGCGGCATAGAATAAAGGATTCCTTCTCTCTCTCTCTCTCTCTCTCCACCAATGGGACCCGGGGCCGAGTTAATTACGAGCGCTTTGTGCCAGTTGAGAGTCGTGCGAGAAAAGCACCGCCGTTAGGTGGGAAAAGTAGATTTTGGTGCAGCCCACTCTGTTTCTCTCTGCCCGCAATTACAAGCCCGCGTGCGCCAGCGAACGTTTCTGCATGGCCTTCGTTTTCTTTCTTTCTTTCTTCTTTCTTTCTTTCTTCTTTCTTTCTTTCTTTCTTTCTTTCTTTCTTTCTTTCTTTCTTTCTTTCTTTCTTTCTTTCTTTCTTTTCATTTCGTTCTCTGTTAAATGACTCGCAGTTTCTGGGCCATCCAAGGCCGGCCCACTGATACCCATCCCGCTATTGCTGTCTCCACCGTCCGCACACATGTTTCTGTAACGAAACTGCGCATTCCTATATGACCAACGGCTTTATTTTTTTAAGCCCAGCGAAACCCGTCTCTGCTCTCTCTCACACACACACACACACACACACACACACACCACACACACACACACACACACACACACACACACACACAACACACACACACACACACACACACACACACACACACGCACGCACACACAAATGTTCCTGTAGGTTATAACGTTTCACTTGAGCGTACTTGTGAACCCAACGCGTGTGCGACCTCTTCTTTCTCTCATTTTTTTTCCGATCTTTCAAACTTCCTCATCCCCTATCCCCAGTGTAGGGTAGCATACCGGTCACTCCAGACTGGTTAACATATCTGCCTTTCATTTTGCTCCTGTTCTTCCTTGAGATTATATACTTCAAGTGACGTCGGACTACGCCCATATTAGTAATGCCAGGCAATGGCAGCGAACGCCTAGGAACGCAATGTTGTCGCGACTTGGGGTACAAAAGGTACATTTCATTTGATGCGTACGACGACGTTCAACAACAGAGACGCACAGATGCAAAAAGGTACAACAATATGCGACACAATTCTGCCGTTATTATAAATATAACCACTGCTGGACAGAGCCTCTCCCCACTGATTCACAATTAAAACTCTCCTGCGCGATCTGGTGGCACTTTCTGCGAGTGAACTTGTAGTTTATCCGCCCTATAGAGTGCTCTGCGATCCCTTCCTGCCTTCTCTCTTTCTCTCTACTTTCTCCTCCACACAGAAATGCTTATTTTGGCGTTGGCTACCCAGCTATGAAGAAATGTTTGGGATACGTTTCTGCAGCTATGGACTCGTAACACGACACATTTGCCGGTAAAAAAAAATGGCGCGAGAAAGGCGGGGAAGGAACACTAACCGGGCAAAATGGGCAGGTTTGTGAGCCTGTCTTTCGCTGTTGTGTATTTTTAATGCAGAATATTACGTGCGACGATAACCAACTGAACCAAGAAGAAGCTTTCTACACTCGTAAAAATGGCGCATAACCGAGCCAAAACATTGTGATGTTCAATCAACGCTTTCGCTCATTGACATCCAAGCTCGACATGTATAATAGATGACTGCGCTGATATGACTCGTTATTACTAAATACTTTACCCTTTTCCTTGTCCGCCTTGGTCGTGCAGACTTATGATAGCGAAGTTAAATAAACAGAGAAAGCGTGACGTCACGAAGCTAGCCTTGACAAGCCAATCCGTTTTGAAGCCAGCAGTGTCTTCCCAACACATGACGTTTTGCACAAGATCACGCTAGCCACGAGACTTGCCTATACTTCGGAGCATGGCGCCCGGTGGCTTTCGAACGAAACGAAACGAAACGCGCTTGTTCGGGGGCAGACCGGCCGACTCACGTGGGAGGTTAAAAACAGAACACCAGCGAAAGTACTCCAACCTGCCGCACTATCAGGCACTTTGATCACGCGTTGGGGTGACAGGGTGGGCTTCACTCTTGTGACGTAATGCTGCCTCCTTTCTTCTTCGGCGAAATGCTAGAGCCCTGTGTACTGCGCGATGTGAGAGCACGTTACAGAGTATCAGATGGCCCAAGTCTCTGCAGCCCTATGCAACGACTTGCCTCATAATCATATCGTTGTTTGTTAACGTGAAAACCCACATATTACAATATTATATCTTCCTTTCAGTAGTTGCTTGAAAGTGCTTGAATGAATGAACCTACTGAAGACGCGGAAAGCTGAGGCTGTGCCCTATCACTGCTAATTGTCACTAGGGAGACATCGTTCCCTGTTTGTTTTTTTTTCTCGTGAAGAAACGATAACCAGCATATTACTGTCGACATTATTTAGATAGTTCACAGCAATATCTACACAGAAAATGATTGCGCATGTGGCGGAAAAGCACGAATTCTCAACGAGGCGTTTCTTTTACCGTCCAATGACATGTGAAAAAAAAAGTGAGGGGGGGTTTAAAGCTGTAGAAGCTCGCAACGGTCCAATATAATCGTAAGGATAGTGTTTAAGCAAACCGAAGCTGAATTCGCACAAACGGCCAGGGACATCGCAGGATCCACACATGGGGTAAATAAAGAAGAAAGCCCTATAAGGGCCTTATTATTGTCATCGTTACGCTCTTGAGGTAGTATAGAGTCTACCGATAAGCTGTCTACAGCCTTGGCCTGAAAAGAAAAAAAAGCTAGAACAACGAAGCAACGCAAGAGACGTCAACGCACGTACACGGGGCGCCAGGGGGCGGTGATCGTCGTGCATACGGCGCCATTACTCATGCGACGTCCCGCTTCGCTCGGTGCTCGAGTATGAGCCGCTTTGAAAAATTGTTCGCTATCTGCAGAAAAAAGGGAAAGAGCCCTGTGCAATGAGCGGGGGGGTGTTTTGCAGGGATATACCGTGGATGTGGTGTTGGCAGTGGTATAACCGTAAGCGGCGATAACGACGGTGTTAATTTTTAGTCCCGCCATTATAACTTTCAAGCCTGCGCTGCGAGCGGGGAGGGATGTCAGGGTGATTATGATAACTGCGGAGCGTGGCCTACACTGGTGCTTAACACCTCGGCAAGGATAGAACAGCATTCAGGATAACGAGAGCACGGCAATAAAGAAATGAACCAAAGCAAAACGCGAAACCCAGAGCGCGGTGAAGCATGGATTGTGTGCTGGTGTTTCCCAGAGTGAAATCCTCATTTTTACTGCTTCATTCACCACCGGTACACTTTTTTTAAATTAGAACATAAACTCGCTCTTAAGGCCGCAATATCTTGTGCGTATATATGCGTGCTGCACCACTCCAGTGATGCAAGCAGATGCATACCTATATGGACATGCCTAGGCCGACAGTCGAAATGGTCCTGTCGTCTCCTTGCCAGCTTGCCTTCACTGCAGCGACACAACCGGTTATGACCGCTGGATACACGATGACACATTCCACGATACACTACCGGTACACTTAAAGTGGGATTCACACGAGAGAAAAGTACACGGGGGATAAAGGCGGAGCCTAGTGACGTTAAGAGGTGAGGTAAGTCCCCCCCAAATTTCCCTCAATCACACGGGCGAGGCGAACGGTGGGGGAGATCAGTGCTGCCAGAGCCTCCATCATATAATGGAGCGGGGAGCACTGAAAAAATTCTTTGACCCCCAGCCTAGATATCGGCAAGCTTTCGTCTTGGACTCGCTCGCTGAATTCCGTGCCGATTGGTTGTGCCCTTGCGTTATCCGACGACAGCGCAGCTCTGCCGACTGGGTTGGTCCTACGCCACCTCCTGTCGCCGTCCCTTACGAAACGACAGGTAGCTGTGGCCGACTGGACTAGCCACGCCATCTCCTATTGACGAAAAAGGCTCTCGCCAGTGGTGCCCCGTCCTCGGACTCATGCAACCATGTCCTTCTGTCCTGTGTTTTTCCTCACTTCCGTCGCTCCCTGTCCCTGCGCCTCGCTGTCTCCTTCCTCCCTTTATCTCTCTACCTTTTAATCCTATCCTTTTATTCCCTTCTCTACCCGCATCCCTCGTGAGCTACTGTTGATGTGTCCTCCCCCTGAGAGACAGTTACGGGGCTCACTTTTCTCTTCTTTCATTTAAAATCACTCCCCCCCCTTTCGTCCTGAAGGTGGGGGAGAGGGGGTTCAAAGCCGCGTTGAGTCTTGACTGGAGAAGGTGAAAAGCGCTGGTGTTTCTTGGAGGAGGAAAGTGCTGGTGTGGTTTGAGGGAAGTGCGCGTTTCGCACCCCCCCCCCCTTCCGCTTTGGCTTTAGAAACCTTCTTGTTTATATGTCTTTTTTTTCTGGAATGCAGACGCGGGCGTTGTCCTTGGTTTGGCTCGTCAACCACAAGCTTTTCTTTTTTCCCAAAAAACGAACTCTCCCAAAGCGACATTCCGGGCATCGTCATTGACAACGGCTTTTTTCTTTTCGACTACGAGATTGCTCACAGCCTCTCTCACTCGTCAAATACGGTAGATAAGAATTTGAGTCGGTATATAGGATTTAGTTGGTTAGATTGGAATTATAGTATCTCTCGATGTCAGTTGGCTTTCTAAGGAAGATTGTGCTATCATAACATTTATCTCATGAGAACAGCCGAGAACGGAAGAGATCTAACCTAATAATATTTTGACAATTATCTGTACAAGCGTTTCATAATAATTTCGAAACACAAGGTAATAAAATACCACTTCTGTCTTCACTACGTGAACTCAGCCTAAGATTCTGCTGCATCGGTAAAATGTTGAAGTATGTCCTGTTTCTGAAAATATTAAGCAGCTCTCGGATTTTACGGCTGCTTATATTTTAAGCGTTTAATCTGGAATAAAGAGGCCCGTTAAAAAATTTCGTTATAATGTAAGACACTCCGTCAGCTGAACAAGCAGAGAAGTAGCCACAGCAGTACCAACAACAAAAACGGGCGATGTCACAATTCTTATCAGAATAACCACTTTAAAACAACAATAAATATCACTCCATAGAGATGGCAGCGCTCCATCATCTGCTTGACTAACGTCTCCCACTTACAATTCTTTAGGTTAGTTTTACTACAGCGAGGATATTTTTCCACGAAGGAAAAGAAGAAAAATTGTTTCGTTGTTCATTTTCGCCATCACGGTGGACGCAAGTCCGGAGCGTAATAAACAGCCGCCGTCGCCGTGTTCTGCAGGGCACTGAAGGAGAGAGGGCTACAATATGGCCAGAGACACACGCGAAATTCCGCTACAATCCCGCTGCACGGGGATCGTTTGACCGGTCGGAGAAACGATCTCCGCCTCCCCCTAGGAGCCACGAGGATGTCGCGTCGACACACTAACCCGTGACGTCGTTGTCACGTGAAGCGCCATCCTCGCCTCTCCTCCAGGGATTTCTCCTTCGTGCGAATACGCATAATCACTTTGCATATATGCTTCAACAAGCGTTGTTTCATATAGATCACTTCATCGTAGAGATGCATGTTCGTGTCTCTGGTTTTAGATAAGAAACTTGCGCCTCCTTGTATATATTGTCGGGGATTCGGCACCACTGATAAGTTGAAACATTACGTTTTAAGAAGTAAAGACGAAACTTCAGGTCATAATAGGCAGATTATGGACTTGTTGCAAGTGGAGAGATGTACCCCATTTTTGTGATGCCATACGCGTTTATGGGGGACAGTGACGATGATATGTCGACAGGAGGGTTGTAAAAGGAGCATCTGCCCCCCTAAGCACACGCCCAGGACTTTCCTTCTCCCGTGTTCCTCCCCCCTAACCTACCACGAAGCAAGAAACCTAGCTTGCACCCCCCCCCCCCCTCCCCCCCCCCAAAAAAAAAGAAAATCCTTCCGACGCCCATACACGCCGGCTCGACGAGACTCTTTGGTGCTTCGCCCTTAATGTTAATATTGAAACGCGCTAGCGAAGATTCGACGAAGAGGAGGAAGAGACTGGACTGGCTCGCGAGCGACGCTGTGGATCCTTGGCTGAGCTACACCTCTGCATTACCCATATTGTAAATAAACGCGTTCCATCGTCACAATTGTGGTGGAAGGTGCTGGGTAAGCTAGCTACTACCAAGTGATACCGGAGAGGCACCGTCCCCTAACGACGGAACCGCTACACGAGCTTCGCCGCAGCCGTCGACTAGCGGGCTTGGCACCATTACCTCAAGAAATGAGCTCGGACGGAGACAACCAGCAACCAGCCGCAAGGACGTCGCCCTACCACTACAGGGAGCCGCGAACCTTCACAGGGAAACCCGGCGATGACGTGGACGAATGGCTAAGCCACTATCAGCGGGTGAGCCGTTCGAACGGTTGGAATGCGGCTAGCAAGCTGTCTCACGTGGGGCTCTTCCTCGATTTCACGGCGCTGGTATGGTTTGAGAACCATGAAGGACACATTGACAACCTGGGACCAGTTTGTGGAGGAAATTAAGAAATGCTTTGGAGACCCAGCAACGAAGAAGAAACGTGCCGAGCAGACGTTGTCGCAGAGGGCTCAAGTCACCGGTGAGACATGCAGAACCTACATTGAAGAGATTCTGAAGTTGTGCAAGTCGGTGGATGCCCACATGACGGAAGAAGACAAAGTGGGCCATATACTCAAGGGCATCGCCGATGACGTCTACCACTTCCTCATTGGCAAGGAGAGCCTGGAATGCGTGGCCGGACGTGATTAACCACTGCCGAACCTTCGAGGCTCTTAAAACTCGTCGCATCACATCGAAGTTCGGACGTCTGGCCAACGTCACGACTGTTGCCACCGTCGATGTCTGCCAGAATTCTCTACCTGCCGACCTTTCCTCCACCATTCGTCAGATTGTACGGGAGGAACTGCGTCGCCATGTCTCTGTCCCATGCAAGCTGGAGACCCGCAGTGTGATACTCTATCCCCAAGCATCAATGCTGCGAGTTTCGACGAGCGCAGTTACTCCACCCGCAGTCCACGGCTGAGGGCTCCGCCACCACAGGCTACTTACGTCGAGTCGTCTTATGCGCCCCGCAGCAGTTATAGCTACGACAGCCAACCGCCTCCGTTTGTGTCCGAGTGGCAACAGTTCCCTGAGCATCCTCTCCACACCGCAGCATTCAATGTGCCTCGGGAACGCCCCGTGTGCTACCAGTGCGGTGTTCGCGGACATATCGCCCGGTTTTGCCCATCGCGACGTCGCCCACGCACGACGTTTTTGACCGACCAGCGATGCTTGCACGGCGAAGTCAACAGCCCGATTACGCCTACTGGCCTTCGGATTCAACTGCCCAGAAGCACGGGCACCGGCCGAACATCCGCAGTGACTCGCCTGCCTCTGTGAGGAGCTTGACGCCACCTACCACGCGCAGCGACGGTCCCCATCTCCCCGTCCCCGGCCGCGGCTTTCCTCTCCGCCACCGGGAACTAGCCGGAGCGGCCGATGGAGGCGAGGTCGCTGGACGTACCGCTTTGCACACAAGTATGCCTCCATTAGTTCACATGCTTCACAACAAGGTTCATGTATTCATTGACGATGTTCCCACGATGGCTCTGGTAGACACCGGTGCAACAGTTTCTGTAATGAGTTTAGTTTTCAAGGAGAGACTTGGCCGCAAGGTTATGTTTTATTGGGATAAATCTTCTACTTTTCGAGCAGTCAGCGGCACGGCTTTGTGTCCAGTAGGTGTGTGCACTGTGTCTGTTCGTGTTGCTGGCAAAGCGTACAAGGCAGAATTCGCAGTGCTCGCTCATTCCACGCATGACGTTATCCTTGGAATTGACTTCTTGCAAGAGTGCCGTGCGACTGTCGACTGCGGGGCAGGCGAGGTTCTGTTGTCCGCCCTCGCCCAGCAGCTCAGCGTAGCGGAGACGACAAACTCGTTGTAGTTAAAGACACTATTCTACCAGCATGGTCTACTGCCAGCGTGCCCGTTGCTGCTTCGAATGCCCGACTCGAGTTTCAGTTCTCCTGATATTGTGATTGAGCCGTTGCCTTTTGCCTTGCATGAAGAAAAAACATCTTTCTGCCGCGCTGCGTTGTGTCTCTCACCGAGGGAAAAACTAAATTATGGGTAGTTAACTGCTCATCCGAGTCTGTTGTACTACCAGAGGGAATGCGCCTTGCCATGTTTGAAGGGCAGTGCAGTATCTGCATAGGAGTTCTCAGCAATGCGGCAAATTCGAACTATGCTGATGTATCCGGCACGGAATACGAATTTTATAAGATGGTTAGCAAGTCTATTCCCTCGCATAAGCGCAAAGTGTTGGTTACACTGCTGGCCAGGCACGCTAAAGTATTTGATTTTGCACGGAAGTCGCATAGACCTCAGACGCCCAGCACACGCACTCGTCACAAGATCGACACCGGATCTGCGCACCCCCTCAGACAGAAACCTTATCGAGTTTCCGCGTCAGAGCGCAAGGTGATTTCAGAGCAAGTCAGCGAGATGCTAACCTCTGGCGTAATTCAAGAATCGTCAAGTCCCTGGGCCGCGCCTGTTATCTTGGTCAAGAAAAAAAATGGGTCCTGGAGGTTCTGCGTTGACTACCGACGTCTCAACTCTATAAACTAAGAAGGACGTGTACCCGCTTCCTCGCATCGATGATGTCATCGACTGCCTGCATTCAGCGTCCTATTTTCATCGGTGGACTTGCGATCCGGGTATTGGCAGATCCCCATGGATCCGGCTGACAAAGAAAGACGGCCTTTGTTACACCCGACGGTCTGTTTGAGTTTAATGTTATGCCATTCGGCTTGTGTAATTGCCCCCGCCACATTTGAAAGATATATGGACACCGTTTTTACGGGGCCTCAAATGGGAATTTGCCTGTGTTACCTGGACGATGTCGTGATTTTTGGCCGAACATTTTGAAGAACATAATCATCGCCTTGACCCTAGTTCTAACCTGTCTCGAGGGAAGCTGCGCTTACACTGAACTCAAAAAAATGTCGCTTTGGAGAACGTGAAACCTTGGTTTCTGGGACACCTGGTGGATAAAAATGGCGTGAGACCGGACCCGCAGAAAGTCGCCGCTGTCAGCAACTTCAAGCCGCCGCAGTCCCCCAGGGAGTTGCGTAGCTTCCTGGGCCTGTGTTCTTACTTTCGTCGATTTGTTTCCGAATTTCGCTGATAAAGCACAACCACTGACCGACTTGCTGCAAAAGGATGTCCCTTTCCACTGGACACCGGATTGCGAAGCAGCCTTTAAGCAGCTTCGGTTCATACTGACTTCAGGACCGGTACTACGCCATTTCGATCCTTCTGCTGAAACGGAAATTCACACAGATGCCAGTGGAATCGGCCTTGGTGCAGTGCTCGTTCAGCGCCATGACAATGCTGAACACGTGGTCGCTTACGCGAGTCGTTCGTTGAGCAAGGCAGAACGAAATTACACAGTCACAGAACAGGAGTGCCTCGCAGTTGTTTTCGCCGTGCACAAGTTTCGCCCATACATCTACGGTCGTCGCTTCTCGGTAATCACCGACCATCATTCTCTATGCTGGTTGGTAGGCCTCCGAGACCCATCTGGACGACTGGCGCGATGGGCTTTGCGCTTACAGGAGTTCGACTTCACAGTACGCTACAAGAGCGGTAACCGGCACGCAGACGCCGACTGCCTATCGCGCCTTCCTCTACCGATGACGGAGTGCGACGCTGACAACTTCGACCAGTATATCGGCGCTATTGCCTCTGAGTTCCCTGATCTCGCGACTTTCCGGACAGCCCAACAAGAGGACCGCTCCTTAGATTCTCTATTCGCCTCCGCAAATGAACACGCAAACCCAAGCTCTTTTGTGGTTCATGACGGCGTCCTTTACAAGAAGAATTATTCCGGACAAGGCGCCCGTCTGCTTCTAGTTGTTCCACGCACTTTACGGGCTCACGTCTTTCGGTCCTTACACGACGACGCAACCTGCGGCCACATGGGCTTCGCCAGAACGCTTCAACGAATCCAGCAAAGGTTCTATTGGCCCAAGATGCGACACGACACGGAAAAATACGTTGCTGGATGCGAACAATGCAACGACACAAACGTCCCACGGCTACGCCGCCAGGACTTCTCCATCCTGTTCCACCTCCTAACTCTCCCTTCGAGACTGTTGGTGTCGATCTGCTCGGTCCATTTCCACCATCGAGCAGTAACAATCGATGGGTCGTCTGTGTTGACCACCTAACGCGCTACGCAGAAACTGCTGCAATACCTGCTGCAACGGCCATGCACGTGTCGCAGTTTATGCTTCGTTGTGTAATTCTCCGCCATGGTCCTCCACGCGTTGTCATTAGCGACCACGGACGTCAGTTCGTTGCCGACGTCGTTGAAGAGATCCTGCGTCTGTCTGCCTGCAATTTCCGCCATGCCACACCATATCACCCGCAGACCAATGGTCTCGTAGAGCGCACGAACCGGACTCTCACGAACATGCTGTCTATTTATGTCGATTCTAAGCACAAAAACTGGGACGAAGTGCTACCTTACATCACGTACGCGTACAATACCGCGAAGCATGAGACTACAGGTTACTCTCCATTTTACCTGCTGTACGCTCGCTCCCCACGATTTTGTCTCGACACTATACTACCTTTTACACTAGACGTGGAAACCTCGACAGCCGAGACGCTCTGCCGCGCAGAAGAAGCCCGTCGCATCGCACGCCTCCGAACCTTGGCATCCCAGCAGCGTTCTAAGAAACGTTACGACGCCTGCCATCGCTCGTATCTTATAGCAAGGGCGATCTTGTGTGGTTATGGACACCAGTCCGCAAACGTGGTTTGTGCCAAAAGTTCTTGGCTCACTATTCCGGTCCATTCGTCATTCTTGACCGCCTCAGCGACGTCACGTACGTA